>CALYMY010000509.1:0-22119 GCA_944548615.1 Micropterix aruncella | reverse complement strand
ATATATATATATATATATATATATATATATATATATATATATATATATATATATATATATATATATATATATATATATATATATATATATATATATATATATATATATATATATATATATATATATATATATATATATATATATATATATGTATATGTATATGTATATGTATATGTATATGTATATGTATATGTATATGTATATGTATATGTATATGTATATGTATATGTATATGTATATGTATATGTATATGTATATGTAAATGTATATGTATATGTATATATATATATATATATATATATATATAGTTATCCTTTCTATCATTTAGTTGATCAGGCGTGCCTAAAAACCAGTTTTTATTTGATCCGTTTTAGTTAGTTGATCCGAACCGCTTAAGTTGATCTAATGTGATTTTCTGATATCTTATTTGATCCAACCGGAGCCAATAATGACCCATAGGTCACGTGACCACTTCGACGTCATTTCACTATAAAGATATACAATTCCATCCCATCCTTAATTGATCCGTATTCAAACTGACCAATCAGGGAGCACAAGAGTCAAACTGCAACCTGATTGGTTGGTGGAATATATGCATTGGAATTTCGATAGAAAGTATGTTGATCCCGTCTGGTATTGGCAAATACAGCGACAAAACATATTTTGCACGTGAATTCAAAATAATCTCCTCAAGGAAAGTATTGTGGACGCACTTTCTGTGTGTCAGTTGTGTGTATCCTACGAAGATAGGGCTAAAAAGCTTTATCCGATTGAGCTGAAATTCGGCATGCAGGCATCATTTGGTCATGGCATGAGCTGAAAAGATTGTGATTGAAATCCGTCCACTCTGGGTTAGCTCCCAAAGAGGGAACTCCTCAACGGTCAACAGCAAAGACCCAAAATTTTGAATACGCATTCAATTTTGATAGCCCCTTTCATGTTCCACCATGACATGGCTGATGAACCCTGGATTCTCCCGATGAGGGAACTCCTCAACGGTCAACAGCAGAGACCTAAAATGTTGTATACGAATTCAATTATTATAGGCCCGGCCCTTCCATGTTCCACCATAACATGGCTGATGAATCCTGGCTTAGCTTCGGATGAGGGAACTACTAAACGGTCAACAGCAGAGACCCAAAATTTTGTATACGCATTCAATTATGATAGCCCCTTCCTTCCAAGTTCCATTATAATATGGATGATGTACCCTGGGTTGGCTCCCGATGAGGAACTCCTCAACGGTCAACAGCAGAGACCCAAAATTTTGTATACGAGTTTCGATTTCGTTTTCGATAGTTTTCGATTTCGGTTTCGGTTTCGTTTTAAATTTAGATTTTTATTTCGATTTCGATTTCATTTTCGATTTCGATTTTTATTTCGATTTCATCATCATGATCATCGGGGGGGGGGGGGGTTAATGAGTGGTGATAGGTTGGAAAGGAGGGTGGGTGGTATTATTATTCAGATTAATTAAGTTACTGGCTACTTGGCAGGAAAGTCTTGGGGTGATACAGCCGATTTTTTAATGGATGTCGTCGCCCTGTTCACACTAGTCGGATGTCGGATCCAATTTGGAGTCAATCACTCTCCAGAAAGCGACTGCACGATTGACGTCGACGTAGCTGTCGCTGTCGCCGTCACGTTCGCGTTTGAGGTCGCGTTTTCGGTCGCGTTTACGGTCGCGTCTGCAGTTGCGTTCGCGTTTGCTGGCCGTTGAGGAGTTTCCTTATCGGGAGCCAACCCAGGGTATATCAGCCATGTCATAGTGAAACTTGCAAGGGGCTATAATAATTGAATGCGTATACAAAATGTTGAGTCTCTGCTGTTGACCGTGGAGGAGTCGTCTCATCGGGAGCCAACCCAGGTTACATCAGCCATGTCATAGTGAAACTTAGAAGGGGCTATCATAATTGAATGCGTATACAAAATTTTGGGTCTTTGCTGTTAACCGTTGAGGACTTCCCTCATCGGGAGCCAACCCAGTGTTCATCAGCCATGTCATAGTGAAACTTAGAAGGGGCTATCATAATTAGAATGCGTATACACAATTTTGAGTCTCTGCTATTGACCGTTGAGGAGTCCCCTCATCGGGAGCCAACCTAGGGTACATCATCCATGTTATAGTGAAACTTAGAAGGGGCTATCTCCTTTCTACGGTGAGGTAATAAATTTCTACGACTGACGTCCGACCAGCAAAACGCTGACACGCCAACGTAACGGACTCTCGCTTCCAAATGCCGATATATTCGTATATCCAAAAATTGTATACAATGCCCAGCATATTGTTGATCCGGATCAACCATTGTACGTAGGATGCGAAAACTATATATACCTAAGTCATAACTGTGACCATTTAAATTTATGTCAGTCAGAATTATTGATTTATATGTTTAGCACTTGGTTGATCTGGATCAATTAATGCACGGTGTCCATAAGGAAATAATTATATACGAATGAAAAATTTCTTAGCTCTTATATTAGTTGAACCGTTTAAGACGGAAAAGCAAGACTTGATTTAAACGGCTTTATTATTATTTGAATTTTATAACTGATTTTACCTTACCGGCCCACCAACCGACGAGGAGGTAAAGTATTGTGAACGGGTTAAATATTTATTTCGAGATGAAGACGGATACACATTTCTAGCCTCCCCCTCTGCCCATCTCTCCCCCACCCATCCCCAAAATGACTAAGGCAACTTCTGTGTGTTTGTGTCGGTCTGTGTGTGTGTGTGTATTCCTCCACGATAGCGTCAAGCGCTTCATCCCGTTTTGATAAAATTCGGTACGCAGGCATCATTTGGTCATGGCAAGAGTTCAAAAGATTGTAGTTGAAATCGGTCATACTATAGTCGGGAAATATTGAACTTAGAGACTTAAAATTCGGTATACAGTTGCCTGGTTGGACCGAAACTACATTGTGACGTTTTGGTTGAAATATCTCATATACAAGCGACATAAATAATATTTAATTTCTACCATACATTAAATTGAGAGTAAGGCCCTTCAAAGCGGCGACTCTTGCGATTTGTGAACTGCGTCTCTTGCGCTGAAATAAGTCCCTGGCTACTTGCTGGGAAACTCTTGCGGTGACACAATCGTTTTTTTTTTACTTTATACAAAAAAAATACTATCTATTTTTTTTCGTATCTCCTTTGGGGTGGATACCTATTTATTCAGAATTAGTTGTGTGTAAAATATTTCAAATACCTGGAAGCTTTGGAGGAAGCCTGAAAAGAAGTATGGCTGTAGAAACTGATCCAATACCCGTTTTTAAATCCACACATTTGTTTAACCACATTCAAAATATTTCATACTTTATAGGATTAATTATATCCTCAAAATATTTTACATCGTTTTCCTTACTCCTCATACAGCAAGATTTCGCATTCTTGAGCAATTGGATTTTCTTGATAGATGATTGGATTTTCTTGACATTCATTTTTGAAAAAGTCATGATCCAAATGCTAAATTTAGTGGAAGGTGATGAATCACCAATTAAACATTATTCTTTCTGAGGTAATGTAATATATTTTTCCGACTGACGTCCGACCAGCAACACGCTTACACGCCTTCTGGCGCTCGCTGCCGACATCTGATATACTCGTATATACAAAAATCGGAAACAATGCCAAGCATATAGTTGATCCGGATCAACCATTGAACGTAGGATGCGAAAACTATATATCCCTAAGTCATAAGTGTGACCATTTACATTTATTGCAGTCTAAATTATTGCTTTATATGCATAGCATTTGGTTGATAATTTTTCTAAGAAAGAGTTGATTATTTTTCTGGTAAGGCCAAGATCTTTAAAGAGGTGAAATAGAGATTTAGCTGGCAGGCCACGAGCGCCAACTTCCACCGCGTGAAGGTGAACAGTGAAGCCGTTCCGGGTTACGGCATTTGCAAGATCATGGTATTTATTTAATTTGTACTCGTGGTCTTTTGGGATATTTGATTCCCATGGAACAGTTAATTCTACGATAAGAGCCACCTTCCGAGATAGAGAGTAAAGAGTTATATCTGGACGGAGGGCTGTGCATCCGAGACTTTCAGGGAATTTATACTGCTTAGAGACCGAATCAACCTCCAGAATCCAATCTGTAGCTTTCTCGATTATTGAGAAAGGTTTTGTAGTTAAATGTTTTTTGCCTTTAGAGCCATCCCGCACAAACTGTATTGGGGGTTTGGAGGATACTGTCAAACCCTTGTTGGCACGAGCCACTGAGAGACTAATTACCTCGCGAATAACAGCGAGAACTTTGTCATGGCGGTAAGTGTACCGTCCTTGATCTAAGGCCACCTTGCAGCCAGCTAGAATGTGCCTAGCTGTGCAAGGGGTATTGCTACAGAGGGGACAAGAACTATCCTCGGCAAAGCTCCAACGAGCGAGGTTACTGGGGTCTGGAAGTGTATGCTGAAAGGCATTCAAATAAAATTTCAGCATCTCTGGCGTCCAGTCATAGAGCATTACCTTCCAGTGCATTGGAGGCGGAATGCAAAAGTCACCAATTGTTGTCCAATCATTCTGGCATTGAAGGCCAATAGCATGAGCCATACTCTTGCTGTCGTAATCTCATAATGTCGTAATCTCAAATACTATCTATTTTTTTCGTATCTCCTTTGGGGTGGATACCTATTTATTCAGAATTAGTTGTGTGTAAAATATTTCAAATACCTGGAAGCTTTGCAGGAAGCCTGGAAAGAAGTATGGCTGTAGAAACTGATCCAATACCCGTTTTTAAATCCACACATTTGTTTAACCACATTCAAAATATACCATACTTTATAGGATTAATTATATCCTCAAAATATTTTACATCGTTTTCCTTACTCCTCATACAGCAAGATTTCGCATTCTTGAGCAATTGGATTTTCTTGATAGATGATTGGATTTTCTTGACATTCATTTTTGAAAAAGTCATGATCCAAATGCTAAATTTAGTGGAAGGTGATGAATCACCAATTAAACATTATTCTTTCTGAGGTAATGTAATATATTTTTCCGACTGACGTCCGACCAGCAACACGCTTACACGCCTTCTGGCGCTCGCTGCCGACATCTGATATACTCGTATATACAAAAATCGGAAACAATGCCAAGCATATAGTTGATCCGGATCAACCATTGAACGTAGGATGCGAAAACTATATATCCCTAAGTCATAAGTGTGACCATTTACATTTATTGCAGTCTAAATTATTGCTTTATATGCATAGCATTTGGTTGATCTGAATTAAATAATGAATGCAGTCTATAAGGAAATAAATATATCGAAATGAAAAATTTCTTAGCACTTAGTTGATACTTTAAGTCGGTAAAACATGACTTATATTTAAAAGGCGTAAGTTTTACGACTGTTTTTACTTTACCGGCCCACTAACCGACGAGGAGGTAAAGTATTGTGAGGGCGTGTTTTTTTTATTTCGAGAGGAATACGAATATATACATTTTGAAACCCCTCCCCACACCCCCCCAGACGACTAAGACGATTTCTATGTATTTGTGTCTGTCTGTGTCTTTCTGTGTGTTTGCCTGTCCAAACGCTTCATCCGGTTTTGGTTAAATTTGGCATGCAGGCATCATTTGGTAATAGAGAGAAATCAAAAGAATGTAGTTGATATCGGTGATACTTTAATTTCGAAATATTGGACTTAGAGACTTTAAATTCGGTATCCCGCGGTATCGGCGACCCGCGTTGGCAATGCTATTTTGCTCATGAGCTTTTTTCTTTTCCATCTCAATATCATTTTAAATTGGAAGTCATAAGTTTTCTATTACGAAATTTTGCAGCATTTGACCCTGTTTTCCATTGCCAATTCGCCTCCAATAACAAATTAAAACTATCTAACCTTCTTATAAAATTATTCCTTTATGATCTGCAATGGATACGTTTTTAGTTAGAATTATGTAGTTGTGAGGAAATTATTCCGATGCACCCGAACACAGCTGGTCTTAAGTCTGGACGGTATACTGGTTGTACCAACTGCTCTAGTATCTTTTTTTTTAAATCCACACATTTGTTTCACTCTATTCAAAATATTTCATAGTTTATAAGATTAATAATAATTACGTATTCAAAATATTTTACATCTTTTCCCCTTTGCCTCATATAGCAAGCTCGTGCATTTTCGGCAAATATATTTTTCTGATCGACTTTTTTTTTATTTTTGAAAAAAGTCATGACGTAAATGCTAAAATTAGTGGGAGGGAATGAATCATCAATTAAACCTTATTGATTTTTCAATTATTTTTCCCTTTATTTATTTTATTTATTCTTTCTGAGATGAGGTTATATATTTTTCCGACTGTCGTCCGACCAGCAAAACGCTGACACGCCGACGGACGCTCGCTTCCGAATGACGATATACTCGTATATCCAAAAATTGGATACAATGCCCAGCATATTGTTGATCCGGATCAACCATTGAACGTAGGATGCGAAAACTATATATACCTAAGTCATAACGGAGACCACTTAAATGTATGTCGGTCTGAATTATTGCTTTATATGATAAGCACTTAGTTGATCTGGATCAATTATTGAATGAAGTCTATAAGGAAATATATATATACAAATGAAAAATTTCTTAGCACTTGCAGTTGATCCGTATAAGTTTGAAAATAAAGACTTCTTTTAATCGGCTTTATTATTATTGTTATTATTATTTATCTTCACGTTCTGTATAATTTGAATTTTACGACTGACTCTATTTTAACGGCCCACAAACCGTAAATTATTGTGAACCGGTTTTAAGCCTTCCCTCCCCTTCCCAACCCGCCCCCCGACTAACAATTTTTCTGTGTTTGTGTTTGTGCGTGTAGGTAGGTATATACCTCCACTATAGCGTCCAACGCTTCATCCAGGTTTAGTGAAATTGGGCATGCATGCATCAATTGGTCATAGCAAGAGTTCAAATGATTGTAGTTAAAATCGGCCATACTTTAATCTTGAAATACTGGACCCAGATATTTGAAATTCGGTATAAAGTTGCGTTGTTGGGCCGAAATCACATTGTGAAATTGTGGTTAGAATATCTTATACAGGTTGAGTTTTAATTAACCGGAATCCTTGAAGAAGGTTAAGTACGAGCGAGTAAGCAACATTTGATAAAAAAATATGGTTAAATTACAAATTTTTTAAAGTTAAAGTTTGCTTAAAGTTCAATTAAACTCAAATTTTATTAATTAATTTTTTTGAAAAATAGTATAAAACCTATTGAGCACCATGCGCCACCTAGCAGTAAGTAAAGTATCGCTAATATTGTTCAGTAGCTACACTTTACCTACTGATCGATGGCGCAGCGCGCCCACACGCTTGTTAATTTTTTACTTTACAATTAAGTCATTCAATTTTAAAAATTAAAAAAAAAAACCCTTTATTTTTTTGGTTTTCCTATTTATTTTTTAAAATTTCTAATTTGCTCCTACTGATTCAACCCCTCAAATGACGCCTGTTAATTTAAACTCACCTGTATACAAGCGACACAAATAATATTTACAATCTACCATACATTAAATTAAGAGTAAGGCCATTTAAAGCGGCGTCGCTTGTGATGTGTGAATCGTTGAAAAATTGTGATTTATGACTCACGGCGACCCGCGTTGGTAATTTTATTTTTAAATTGAATGAGATGACGCGCCTTCAAATTCAAATTTTCATTGCGTTGCGTCGCACATAAACAGAAATTTTCGCTAACTGCTCATCGACTTTATTTATGAAACGACTATTCAGAAGAAATAAGTCCTATTGCAGTCCTAAATGACTACTTGCCGGGAAACTCTTGCACTGACACAACCGAGTTTTTACTTTTCCGGCTCACTAACCAACCAGGAGGGAAAGTATTGTGAAAAAAATTTTTTTTCGACATGAAAACAGAAATATCTGGAAAGTAAGCACTGGAAAGTGATGTTGTATGACTGGACGCCAGAGATGCTGAAATTTTATTTAAATGCCTTTCAGCATACACTTCCAGACCCCAGTAACCTCGCTCGTTGGAGCTATGCCGAGGATAGTTCATGTCCCCTTTGTAGCAACACCCCTTGCACAGCTAGACATATTCTAGCTGGCTGCAAGGTGGCCTTGGATTAAGGACGGTACACTTACCGCCGCGACAAAGTCCTTGCTGTTATTCGCTAGGTACTTAGCCTCTCAGTGGCTCGTGCCAACAAGGGTTCCACAGTATCCTCCAAACCCCCAAATACAGTTTGTGCGGGTTGGCTCTAAAGGCAAAAAACATCCCACTGCAAAACCTTTCTCAATAATCGAGAAAGCTTCAGATTGGATTATGGAGGTCGATTCGGTCTCTAAGCAGTATAAATTCCCTGAAAGTCTCGGATGCACAGCCCTGCGTCCAGATATAACTCTTTACTCTCTATCTCGGAAGATGGTCCTTATCGTAGAATTAACTGTTCCATGGGAATCAAATATCCCAAAAGACCACGAGTACAAATTAAATAAATACCATGACCTCACAAATGCCGTCACCCGGAACGGCTTCACTGTTCACCTTCACGCGGTGGAAATAGGCGCTCGTGGCCTGCCAGCTAAATCTTTGTTTCACCTTTTTAAAGATCTTGGTCTCTCCAGGAAAATAATCAACTCCTTTCTAGAAAAAATATCTAAAACCGCGATCTCTGCATCTCAAATTCTATGGCTTTAAAGAGGGAGTGATTGGATGGTAAGGTGAACGCTCACATGTGGCAAGACAGCTGTCCTAAACCTACCACCGCCGGTCGTTAGTCCGGAATCCACCCTTCACCTCCCAGAAGTGTAAAAATTATATATGATGGGCCCGATTTTTGGTCGGTGAATTTCATGGCAGCTCCGTTTGTATTTTATTTTATTTATTGGAGCCCCCCGAGACGATTATGGCAATTTCCAGATAAATAAAGGTGTCTCTGTATCTCTGTCTGGCTGTATCTATTCCTCCACGATAGCGACCAATTGCTTGATCCGATTTAGTTGAAATTTGATATGCAGGCATCATTTGGTCATGGCATGAGTTAAAAGGTCGTGGTTAAAATCGGTTTATCAGGGGGCGAAAAAGTCATTTATATTCCTTGAAATATTGGACTTAGTGATTTTAAATTTGGTTCACTGATGCCTTGTTCGGCGGAAAGATCATTGTAAATTTTGATTTGAATATCTCATGTACAATCTGCACTAATAATATTTAAATTCAGACATATATTTTAACCAAATGATAACGCCGAGCCTCACGAAACTAGCCAAGAAACGAACCGCGCCACCTGCGCCACTGAGGATGTATAACGGAACACTACCGGGATCGTCCGCCGGCCGAGAGAAAGCGCTCATCGAATTTATTTATAAAATTAATATTCCGATGAAATCAGTCCTTGGCTACTTGTCGCGAAAGACTTGGCATGTGACACAACCGATTTTATAACTCCTCCTACTGAACTGATCTCGTGAAATGCGTATTCAGTCTCTATGATATTACAACATTTTCATAATTTCAATCGTTGGGCCTCAAATCTTAATGCTGCAGCGAGATTACCACACTGAACCGCGAAAGGAAGAAGGATTTGCTAAGTTTTGAATTTGTATTGTGGTTTTCAAGCAAAGACTTTGTATTTGAATTCTGGGTTCCTCAGTACTGATGCTGCAGTGGTATGGCCTGAGTATGGATATGGTCTAATATGATTTCTAATATGATTGCTCAATGCGCCCCACAGCTGCCCGTGTTATGGCGATTACCTTTTAGTGGATTCAATCCCACTAAGACACATTTTCGCAAGTGGCTTTTTAAAATTGGCTCGATCGTCGACTCTGGACTAAAGATGGGATGTATGGTGTAGTTCACTGTTGCGTTGCTTTAGTAAATTCCTAGATGTATGCATTAATTCCAATTAAAATAACTTTTTCTTTACCCAGGAAGTAGGGACATACTTATTTAAGGTCAACACAATGTTGACTTGTAATTGACCTTGTCCTGTTTTAAAGCAATAAGAGCAATACCTAACTTAAATATGACGTGTTTATGTATGTAATGAAAGACAATAGTATAAGAGTATATCGAATATATTATTTGATAGCACTTGCTTGATCTGTATCAACAATGAGCGAATGTGATAAATTTGACCGTTACGGATCAACTTACCCTCGAGCAATAAGTAAAAAATAATAGCGAGTATAAGTATCTAGCTTCGAATACATGAAAGCGAAAAAGCATATCTTACACTTATATTCGACAAAGACGAATATATCTCTCTCAGTTCATCGTTGACAAGCAAAAGAAGGTGGATCAACAAAGGTTCTGCAATATCACTGGATGCGGTTTTTACGGTAAAGTATGATTATATATATATATATATATATATATATATATATATATAAATATATATGTATATAATTATATATATATATATATATATATATATATATATATATATATATATATATATATATATATATATATATATATATATATATATATATATATATATATATATATATATATATATATATATATATATATATATATATATATATATATATATATATATATATATATATATATATATATATATATATATGTATATATATATATATATATATATATATATATATATATATATATATATATATATATATATATATATGTATATAATTATATATATATATATATATATATATATATATATATATATATATATATATATATATATATATATATATATATATATATATATATATATATATATATATATATATATATATATATATATATATATATATATATATATATATATATATATATATATATATATATATATATATATATATATAATTTCATTGAGCATATGGAGGTTTTCTTATTTTTATTTCGATTTAATGGCTCGTTGATAAAAAACTCAGCCAATTGTATCATATTTTAAATGTTATGATGTTATGTTAATGATGTTTTTATTTAAAATAAAATTAGTAAAAGCTACTTAAAAAGTAGCGAAGGAAATCCCAGCTTGTATTGGGAAATGCTTATGTTTGAATGAGATATACTTACGGATGTCACGACTTTCGACGGTGCAATGTAAGTTTAAAGGTCCTTTTGCAGTCGACTAACGATCACTATTCATCCATATATCTCATAAATAGGGCTTATCCTTATGCAACACAAAATGCCTTCAATTGAGACGAATTAAGCGAAAAAATAAAAAATTAAACTATTGATCACTTCGGCAAAGCCGTTTTCTAAATGAAAGTGACATTACGAAATAATTCAAATTTCGAATGCTACCAACATTTAAAATATGATACAATTGGCTGAGTTTGTTATCAACGAGCCATCAAATCGAAATAAAAATAAAAAAACCTCCATATGCTCAATGAAATGAAAGAAGAAACTTCAATCTTAATTTCTGGCAGAGGAGTTTATAATAAAGATTGTATAATGTTATCAAAATAGGGTAAACCTATATAAAATTGTATAATATTAAAAAATTGTAAAGAAATATTGTAGAAAACAGTATAATCTTGTTATATTTGATAAGGTTTGTAAAGAAATCCGTTTATAGGATGATGTTTTTATTTAAAATAAAATTAGTAAAAGCTACTTAAAAAGTAGCGAAGGAAATCCCAGCTTGTATTGGGAAATGCTTATGTTTGAATGAGATATACTTACGGATGTGCACGACTTTCGATGGTGCAATGTAAGTTTAAAGGTCCTTTTGCAGTCGACTAACGATCACTATTCATCCATATATCTCATAAATAGGGCTTATCCTTATGCAACACAAAATGCCTTCAATTGAGACGAATTAAGCGAAAAAATAAAAAATTAAACTATTGATCACTTCGGCAAAGCCGTTTTCTAAATGAAAGTGACATTACGAAATAATTCAAATTTCGAATGCTACCAACATTTAAAATATGATACAATTGGCTGAGTTTGTTATCAACGAGCCATCAAATCGAAATAAAAATAAAAAAACCTCCATATGCTCAATGAAATGAAAGAAGAAACATCAATCTTAATTTCTGGCAGAGGAGTTTATAATAAAGATTGTATAATGTTATCAAAATAGGGTAAACCTATATAAAATTGTATAATATTAAAAAATTGTAAAGAAATATTGTAGAAAACAGTATAATCTTGTTATATTCTTTTAAATTTTACGTTTTGTTAGGACCTTATTTGGACTCTTTCGCATCTTTGGATCTCACCGAAAACAGACTGGATAAACTTGAGCGCCTACAGAACGTTTGCATAAGGTACATATTCAATCTGAGGAAGTATGACCATGTTTCCGAGTACCGATCAAAATTGCAATGGCTTCGTATACGGGACCGGAGAAATTTGCATATCCTTTCACTTCTATATAATGTCCTACACAACCCTACATCTCCCTCCTACCTCAACGAGGCTTTTACCGGATTAAGAAGTCATGGTCTCCCACTTCGTTCAAGTCAGAATAATATCCTACGTATCCCAAAACACAATACCACTTTTTTTTCCTACTCCTTCTCCGTACATGCAGCTCGACTGTGGAATCAGCTTCCTTTAACTATTCGAGGCGCTAGCTTGCTGTTCACCTTTAAGCAATCATTGAAAAAGCACTTCCTTTCACAATAAATATTAATCATAAATTCTAACCTTTCCGTTATCCCCTCCCTTTCCTTACCTTATTTTGGCAGTTTATTTATTTACTTATTTATTTATTTATTTATTTGTTGATATATCAAAATATGTATGTATATACATATACATACATAAAATATATCAAACTCAAAAATTTATTTATATATTTACATTTTACTTTAGATACACACACAATGTATATTATATGCTATAATTTCAAATTTAATTTTAGGCTATAATTTGTTGCCTACTCTTCTTTTCACACCAGCATGTTGGTTGACTGGAAGATATTGCTGCAGTGTAGCAATAAGTCCGCCATTGTACCTTATTTTATTGTGCAATAAAGAGATTTTCATTCATTAGTGCAGATACCATCATTTCCTAAATGACCATGGTCATTATATATAATAATCTTATGATCCACCAATTTATGTTCAGTCTTATAATTATATGTTCAGTTATTGATATCCCTTGCTTGCAGTTTGTCTTTATTGTATTCTTTCGGCTAAGGCTCGATGTTATATAAGTGCCTAAATATTTTATTTCCTTGGGTGTTTGATTTCCACGCCATTTATTCTAATAGTTTTATTAAGTGCATTGTGTCCAGGGTGGTGAAACACTATTTTGGTCTATTTTGCATTTATTATTAGTGGTAGCACTAGTGGTAGCATAATTTGTAGACATTCAAGCGATTCATTAATTCTGTTAATAAAATCCTTAGTTGTTTCTTCATCTTTCGCTATTAATAGTACATAATCTCATATGATATAATTACTAGCAGATTAATTTTAACATCCAGGTCCAGGCAGAGCTTCTCTTTTTTCTCCACTGTACGCAGGACTTCATGCATTAGTACTGTAAATAATCGAAAAGATAAGGGGTAACCTTGTTTCACTTCTTTACAACAGAATAATGCAGCAGAATAAAACAGGCAGGGTAGGATAATTATCCAAAGCAACAGTAGCCACGTTTCCAGTTTTCCTAAAAAAAACCAATCATCCACTTTGCAGTACTTTAGGCTGTTTCTTTCTCTTTTCCCTCCTTTTAAAGCTGTGTCTCGTGTGTATCGCATTATTGTGCATAAAATGTGTTTTATTAACTTATTTTAGCTCATCAAAAATCAAGATCAAGCGCGACAACAACAGTTAACAATGTCGGCACAACAAGATGCTAGTAAGCAACAACAACACCAGACAGTGGCGGTGGTATCGTCAGTGCCAAACTCCATTGGGCCAACGCATCAGGCTGTTTCGGTTAGCGTGTCGCAGCGGCCTCAGCCTTGCGGCTGTAGGCCTTGTAGCCTAGCGCAACAAGGCGGCACCACTACACTCACCAACATAACTCCGCCGCAGAATTTACCCCCTGGATCTCAGCACCCGCAGCAAATCAGGTATTTATTTATTGGAATATCCATCAAATCCATATTTTTTTTTAAATTTAAAGTGCATAATATTATTAAGCGTTACATTATTACATTTGTACTATTAGAGGCTTCATTGTAAATAGTAGCAAAATAGAGAGCACCGCAGCCGAGTATATTCTTCAAATCAACGCTGTCTAATTAGGGCTAGACCCAAATAAGTGATGGCAAAAATAAGTCATCGGATAATTCAGAATTTAGTTTTTACACACAATTATTGTAGTTAATCTTATTTATTATAGAAAATCACGCTGGTTGGTGAAAATCAAACAGCAGAGATTGTGAGGCAGACTTCCCAAGCCTGGGTAGCCTTTGGCGCCAATAAAGACTCAATGTGCGCTGGACTCCTAATACAACTGTAGATCAGAGTATGCTGACTTCAAGGATCCAAGAAGTTCCGCTGATTAAATTACATTACATTTTCGTCGTGTCCAATTGACGGCTAAAGACCGCTCTTGGACGTGTCAAAATAATTGGGTTATGTAGTAAGTTTCGTTACTACTCTTTACTGAACATACATAGATAGTCAAAAATTAACTACTAGATTGTCAAACTATAAATGAAAATAATCAAAATAGAAGCCTAATATTTGAAGTAGTTAGTAATTCGAAAAGATATGTAGTAAAATTATTTATCGTAATATTCAAATTGTCAGTAAAATGTTAAATAATCAAATTAAATCTACGTTATGCAAGAGTTCAAAACATAAGATAAAATTGTATAATATTGTTAATATTTGATTGGCTTTTTGTAAAATTTCTTTGTTTAAGAATTCGTTTAAAGGATGACACTTTGATGAAAAAATAAAAATAATAACAGCCACTTACATAGCTGGAAGGTTTTCCCGGACTGGATTGGGAAATGCTTATTTTAAATGAGATGTATGCCTGGATGAGCACCACTTTCGACAGTGCAATGTAGGTTTAATGGGATCCCTTTATCGCTAGCGAACGATCGCCCTTCATCCACATCTCAAAAATAAAGCGTATCCTTTTGCAAACCAAAATAAAATGTCTTTATTAAAGACAAATTAAAGCAAAAACAATGAAAAAAATCACAATGAATCGTCTCTTAAATGCGAAATGAAATTCCGAAAATTCGATTTGAAATTCGAATATATCCACTCTTTAAAAGGACGATATACCATTGCTGGGCTCGCTATCAGCCAGCCATTAAATGCAAATAAAAATAAAATACTTCATTTGCTCGTTGACATGAAATAAGATATAAATCGTAATTTCTGGTCGAGAAGTTTATACTTAAGGCTATATGATATTTACAAGAGTTCAAAACATAAGATAAAATTGTATAATATTGTTAATATTTGATTGTTTTTTTGTAAAATTTCTTTGTTTAAGAATTCGTTTAAATGATGACACTTTGATGAAAAAATAAAAATAATAAAAGCCATTTACATAGCTGGAAGGTTTTCCCGGACTGGATTGGGAAATGCTTATTTTAAATGAGATGGATGCCTGGATGAGTACCACTTTCGACAGTGCAATGTAGGTTTAATGGGATCCCTTTATCGCTAGCTAAAGATAGATAGATAGATAGATAGATAGATTAGATACGCTTTGTTTTTGAGATGTGGATGAAGGGCGATCGTTTGCTATAATTATATTGGGTATGATTCGCTATAATATGGTGCTCATCCAGGCATACATCTCATTTAAAATAAGCATTTTCCAATCCAGTCCGGGAAAACCTTCCAGCTATGTAAGTGGCTTTTATTATTTTTATTTTTTCATCAAAGTGTCATCCTTTAAACGAATTATTTTACAAAAAACCAATCAAATATTAACAATATTATACAATTTTATCTTATGTTTTGAACTCTTGTAAATATCATATAGCCTTAAGTATAAACTTCTGGACCAGAAATTACGTTTTATGTCTTATTTCATGTCAACGAGCAAATGAAGTATTTTATTTTTATTTTCATTTAATGGTTGGCTGATAGCGAGCCCAGCAATGGTATATCGTCCTTTTAAAGAGTGGATATATTCGAATTTCAAATCGAATTTTCGGTATGTCATTCCGCATTTAAGAGACGATTCATTGTGATTTTTTTCATTGTTTTTGCTTTAATTTGTCTTTAATAAAAGACATTTTATTTTGGTTTGCAAAAGGATACGCTTTGTTTTTGAGATGTGGATGAAGGGCGATCGTTCGCTAGAAATAAAGGGATCCCATTAAACCTACATTGCACTGTCGAAAGTGGTGCTCATCCAGGCATATATCTAATCAGGCTCATCCAGCCAGCCATTAAATGAAAATAAAAATAAAATACTTCATTTGCTCGTTGCCATGAAATAAGATATAAATCGTAATTTCTGGCCGAGAAGTTTATACTTAAGGCTATATGATATTTACAAGAGTTCAAAACATAAGATAAAATTGTATAATATTGTTAATATTTGATTGGTTTTTTGTAAAATTTCTTTTTTAAGAATTCGTTTAAAGGATGACACTTTGATGAAAAAATAAAAATAATAAAAGCCACTTACATAGCTGGAAGGTTTTCCCGGACTGGATTAAATAAAATAAAATATATTTTATATATATATAAGTATATGTATATATATATATATATATATATATATATATATATATATATATATATATATATATATATATATATATATATATATATATATATATATATATATATATACGAGTGGTATTACCCGGCGTTGCCCGTGTTATATCTGTTCTCAAATACCAATGTATACCAATTTTCATGGCGATCGGTTGAGCAGTATAGAAGTTGGTGTGCTGCAGCGCCGTCTAATTGAAAGTTGCAACAAAGCGGATATATATAAAAACCTTAACCATGAAAAAATACATATATATGCCAACTTTCATGGTGATCGGTCAAACGGTTTCGGAGTCTATTAAACTCGGACAGACGGGCATACAGATATACCAACATCCATTTTTATATTATATTATTTTGGCCTGTTTTTAAAATTTAAACTTTGAATGCCTATATCTCGCTTATTTATAGCGACCGACCCAATTTTCTTCCAGATTTAGCATTAAAATGAAAAAAATTGGAGAGAGGTTCCTATACTGCAGTTATTCCACTTTTATAACTATGTGATAATACTTACATGTATATATTTTAATTAAAGAGTTTTGAACAATGAAGCACAAATAATTAAAAAGCAGGAATAATTTCACTGTAATACCTTCACAATATTTTGAATTTAGAATAACGCTTGGCCGACTATAACGCCATCTGTTAAAATCGTTGGGAACTAACAGATAATTGCGAATGTCAAATAAAGACATTGAAATAAAATAATATCTCGACTATAAATTAAGACGTAAGCTATCCTATCTTTCAAGTTGGATCAAACTGCACATTGTGTGCAAATTTGATTCAAATCGGTTAAGTAGTTTAGGAGTCCATCGCGGACAAACAACGTGACACGTAATTTATATATATTAAGACGAGTGGTATTACCCGGCGTTGCCCGTGTTATATCTTTTCTCAAATACCAATGTATACCAATTTTCTTGGCGATCGGTTGAGCAGTATAGAAGTTGGTGTGCTGCAGCGCCGTCTAGTTGAAAGTTGCAACAAAGCGGATATATATAAAAACCTTAACCATGAAAAAATACATATATATGCCAACTTTCATGGTGATCGGTCAAACGGTTTCGGAGTCTATTAAACTCCGACAGACGGGCATACAGATATACCAACATCCATTTTTATATTATATTATTTTGGCCTGTTTTTAAAATTTAAACTTTGAATGCCTATATCTCGCTTATTTATAGCGACCGACACAATTTTCTTCCAGATTTAGCATTAAAATGAAAAAAATTGGAGAGAGGTTCTTATACTGCAGTTATTCCACTTTTATAACTATGTGATAATACTTACATGTATATATTTTAATTAAAGAGTTTTGAACAATGAAGCACAAATAATGAAAAAGCAGGAATAATTTCACTGTATTACCTTCACAATATTTTGAATTTAGAATAACGCTTGGCCGACTATGACGTTTGTAGGTTTAACATAGCAGCGCCATCTATGGATTACTCAATAGATAACGCCATCTGTTAAAATCGTTTGGAACTAACAGATAATTGCGAATGTCAAATAATAGACATTGCAATAAAATAATATCGCGACTATAAATTAAGACGTAAGCTATCCTATCTTTCAAGTTGGATCAAACTGCACATTGTGTGCAAATTTGATTCAAATCGGTTAAGTAGTTTAGGAGTCCATCGCGGACAAACAACGTGACACGTAATTTATATATATTAAGATATATATATATATATTCGATTTAATGGCTCGTTGATAACAAACTCAGCCAATTGTATCATATTTTAAATGTTAGTGGCATTCGAAATTTGAATTATTTCGTAATGTCACTTTCATTTATAAAACGGCCTTGCCGAAATGATCAATAGTTTAATTTTTAATTTTATCGCTTAATTCGTCTCATTTGAAGGCATTTTGTGTTGCATAAGGATAAGCCCTATTTATGAGATATATGGATGAATAGTGATCGTTAGTCGACTGCAAAAGGACCTTTAAACTTACATTGCACCTGTCGAAAGTCGTGCACATCCGTAAGTATATCTCATTCAAACATAAGCATTTCCCAATACAACCTGGGATTTCCTTCGCTACTTTTTAAGTAG
This sequence comes from Micropterix aruncella, assembly GCA_944548615.1. NCBI lineage: Eukaryota > Metazoa > Arthropoda > Insecta > Lepidoptera > Micropterigidae > Micropterix > Micropterix aruncella. The sequence continues at coordinate 3,417 of CALYMY010000509.1, read as the reverse complement.
CTTTTACTAATTTTATTTCAAATAAAAACATGATCCTATAAACGGATTTCTTTACAAACCTTATCAAATATATATATATATATATATATATATATATATATATATATATATATATATATATATATATATATATATATATATATATATATATATATATATATATATATATATATATATATATATATATATATATATATATATTTATATATATATATATATATATATATATATATATATATATATATATATATATATATATATATATATATATATATATATATATATATATATATATATATATATATATATATATATATATATATATATATATATATATATATATATATATATATATAGATATATATATATATATATTCTTTTTAGAATTGATATAATGATATAATCATCTTATTAAGATGATTATAAAGTAAATAATTATAAAAGCCACTTACATCGTGACGAAGGATTCCCTTGATCGGATTCGGGAATGCTTTAGGTGTTAACGAGAATGATGAATGCCTCTCACTTGCGGAAAGAGGAGTAGGTTTAAGTTGGGCCCATTTTACAACTAGTAACGCTCACCCTTCATCCAATTATCTCAAAAATTAAGCTACAATCCTTCTTTATACGTAAACTCACTCAATTTCCTATTATTTCAAGGGAAATAACAAGACAAGACGAGCTACTTGACAGATGGAAGAATTTAAAATTTCGAATTTCGTTTTTTTATTTTCTAAAGGTGCGATATAAAGAAGCTGTGATCAATATTCAGCTGAAAACTTAAAACCAAAATCGTGACATGCCCTCATATCAATGAAAGGAAGCAGTCAGCTCTTTCCTATTAGTTGGAAAGATTACCTTTAACCTAAATGGATTATTTACAATGAACGAAACATAAAATATGTAAAAATTCAATATTTTGAAATATTTGATAGTTTTGTGTATATATTCTTTTTAGAATTGATTAATAAGATGATTATAAAGTAAATAATTATAAAAGCCACTTACATCGTGACGAAGGATTCCCTTGATCGGATTCGGGAATGCTTTAGGTGTTAACGAGAATGATGAATGCCTCTCACTTGCGGAAAGAGGAGTAGGTTTAAGTTGGGCCCATTTTACAACTAGTAACGCTCACCCTTCATCCAATTATCTTAACAATTAAGCTACAATCCTTCTTTATACGTAAACTCACTCAATTTCCTATTATTTCAAGGAAAATAACAAGACAAGACGAGGTACTTGACAGATGGAAGAATTTAAAATTTCGAATTTCGTTTTTTTATTTTCTAAAGGTGCGATATAAAGAAGCTGCGATCAATATTCAGCTGAAAACTTAAAACTAAAAGCGTGACATGCCCTCATATCAATGAAAGGAAGCAGTCAGCTCTTTCCTATTAGTTGGAAAGATTACCTTTAACCTAAATGGATTATTTACAATGAACGAAACATAAAATATGTAAAAATTCAATATTTTGAAATATTTGATAGTTTTGTGTATATATTCTTTTTAGAATTGATCAATAAGATGATTATAAAGTAAATAATTATAAAAGCCACTTACATCGTGACGAAGGATTCCCTTGATCGGATTCGGGAATGCTTTAGGTGTTAACGAGAATGATGAATGCCTCTCACTTGCGGAAAGAGGAGTAGGTTTAAGTTGGGCCCATTTTACAACTAGTAACGCTCACCCTTCATCCAATTATCTTAAAAATTAAGCTACAATCCTTCTTTATACGTAAACTCACTCAATTTCCTATTATTTCAAGGGAAATAACAAGACAAGACGAGCTACTTGACAGATGGAAGAATTTAAAAGTTTGAATTTCGTTTTTTATTTTCTAAAGGTGCGATGCGATATAAAGAAGCTGCGATCAATATTCAGCTGAAAACTTAAAACTAAAAGCGTGACATGCCCTCATATCAATGAAAGGAAGCAGTCAGCTCTTTCCTATTAGTTGGAAAGATTACCTTTAACCTAAATGGATTATTTACAATGAACGAAACATAAAATATGTAAAAATTCAATATTTTGAAATATTTGATAGTTTTGTGTATATATTCTTTTTAGAATTGATTAATAAGATGATTATAAAGTAAATAATTATAAAAGCCACTTACATCGTGACGAAGGATTCCCTTGATCGGATTCGGGAATGCTTTAGGTGTTAACGAGAATGATGAATGCCTCTCACTTGCGGAAAGAGGAGTAGGTTTAATTTGGGCCCATTTTACAACTAGTAACGCTCACCCTTCATCCAATTATCTCAAAAGTTAAGCTACAATCCTTCTTTATACGTAAACTCACTCAATTTCCTATTATTTCAAGGGAAATAACAAGACAAGACGAGCTACTTGACAGATGGAAGAATTTAAAATTTCGAATTTCGTTTTTTTTATTTTCTAAAGGTGTGATATAAAGAAGCTGCGATCAATATTCAGCTGAAAACTTAAAACTAAAAGCGTGACATGCCCTCATATCAATGAAAGGAAGCAGTCAGCTCTTTCCTATTAGTTGGAAAGATTACCTTTAACCTAAATGGATTATTTACAATGAACGAAACATAAAATATGTAAAAATTCAATATTTTGAAATATTTGATAGTTTTGTGTATATATTGTGAGGATGAAGGGTGAGCGTTTATATATATATATATATATATATATATATATATATATATATATATATATATATATATATATATATATATATATATATATATATATATATATATATATATATATATATATATATATATATATATATATATATATATATATATATATATATATATATATATATATATATATATATATATATATATATATATATATATATATATATATATATATAGATATATATATATATATATATATATATATATATATATATATATATATATATATATATATATATATATATATATATATATATATATATATATATATATATATATATATATATATTATATATATATATATATATAATATATATATATATATATATATATATATATATATATATATATATATATATATATATATATATATATATATATATATATATATATATATATATATAGATATATAGATATATATATATATATATATATATATATATATATATATATATATAATATATATATATATATTATATATATATATATATATATATATATATATATATATATATATATATATATATATATATATATATAATATATATATATATATATATATATATATATATATATATATATATATATATATAATATATATATATATATATATATATATATATATATATATATATATATATATAATATATATATATATATATATATATATATATATATATATATATATATATATATATATATATATATATTATATACATAAAGGTATTTTTTATTG
>CALYMY010000508.1:0-22176 GCA_944548615.1 Micropterix aruncella | reverse complement strand
CATTGTTGTGTTGCTGCTGTAGGATAAAGTAGAAAGGTTCGAATACCACAGTAAGAAACCGCAAATACTGAAAGAAGAGAAAACGAAAAAGGCGTGGAGTCGCTCCTGGTCGCCACAGACCAGATAAGTGCCCTTTCATTATTTTATCATTTCATTTATTTAGTGATAAACATAATTTCAATTTGAAAAAATAATAATTTACACATTTACAATCAAATATTAAAATATTACCTAATTTTAATTATGTTGCAATCACATCCATTATGTACACTCATTGGTTAAACCAAATAAATTACCATTCACTTAAGACAGCTAAATTCACGGGACACGTTGAATTTCTTTCTAAATGTTTAGAAAACAACATTTGCCCTAAAGGGTTATTACCAAAATTTCCTTTCGCAGCAATTAGTACAGAAATTCAATATGATTTCACCGCAATCCGTTTAAGGTATTCAATGGAAATTACGTCTGTTTTGCGAAATGAATATCAAATTTTAGTTGATAAACATTTAAACTCACTGTGTTTTTATGTTAACATGATAACAACACATTCTCCTTTCTTATTTCAAGAAGCTCATAAAATAGTTAACAATTCTGTAACAGATTTACGAAATATTAGATTAAAACACGATAAAAAGTTCCTTAATTTACTAAAGAACTTTCAGAAAATTTGCATTATCCCAAGTAACAATACACGAAACATTTTGAATCCAGTTTCCATTTCAAATTACAGTCATTCCAATGTTAACAAAACAAGGAATTCAAATTCACTTCAAAATGTTATCCCAGCAGTTCACCAAGGTACTCTTTCCTCTCCGATGCACACCCTATCAGTAAACCAAATTACTAACAATATATTTCCATTAGTATCAGATTCCGTACCAATACGTGCCACATTAGTAAACCAAATTAATAACAGTATAACACCATCAGTATCATATTCTAATAATATACAAGGTCCATCTCCTAGAGAAAAAAATGCTGTTAAAAACTTGTCATCCAAAGTAATTAACCACAATGAATATTTAGTATTAGCTAAAGGTCTAAATTTCACACCGACTCAAAATGTGAACCATTTTAGTTTTGGTAATGATGTTGTTAAATTTTGTCGTAATTTAAGATGGCGCGAATTTTGGCATTCAAATCAAAAGAATAACAATAATAATATTAAATTACACAATGCACTAGCTCAATTTCGTCCACACTCCAATAAAGAACCCCCTCCATTACCAAAAAATCATCCGGTAGAAAATTTTATTACTATTTTATTAAACAAAGTAACACAGCCATCTTTTCTAAATAGCCTCAAGCCAACATCAAACTTGTCAGTAGATGAACGTGCAGCTCTTGAGAGTCTTAGCAAGGATACCAGCATCGTCATTTTGCCGGCTGATAAAGGTTCCACTACTGTCATACTTAACAAAACTGACTATGTTACTGAAGGCTTGAGACAACTTAGAGATGAAACTTTCTATAAAAAACTATCTAGAGATCCAAACAAAAATTTTGCAGTGAAAATAAAAAAATATATTGAACAAAATAAATCAAATGAAAAATTATCAGACGAAGATGTTAAAACTTTAATTCCTGATCCTATCAGAACTCCAAATTTTTACCTATTACCTAAAATTCACAAGCCTAATAATCCTGGACGACCAATAGTCGCAAGCTTTAACTCTCCGACAGAAAGAATTTCGGCTTTTGTAGATTATTTTTTACAACCTTTTGTGAAAAATCTAAATTCTCATATCAAAGACAGCTATCATTTTATTGATATTTTAAAGAATACTGTAATTCCAAAGTCAGACGACCTATTATTTGTTACTATTGACGCCATATCACTGTATACCAATATTCCTCATAATTTAGGATTGGAAGCCATTTCTTATTTTCTTGATGAGAGACCTCATCCTCAAATACCTTCTACGGATTTTCTTTGCAAATTAGCCGAGTTTGTCTTAACGTGTAATGCTTTCTCCTTTGAAGATGAATTTTATCTTCAAATTAAAGGGACTGCTATGGGCACGCGAATGGCACCTTCGTATGCCAACCTTTTCATGGGATTATTCGAGCAAAATTTTCTTCAAACGCAAAATTTAAAACCCATATTATGGTATAGATTTATTGACGACATAGTAATGATTTGGCCACACGGACAAACTTCTCTAACAACCTTTCTTGACGACCTAAATAATTTTGGCCCTTTGAATTTCACTCATACCATTTCTAAATCACAAATTACTTTCTTAGATGTTGATTTAACAATTTCCGAAGGTAAAATTAAAACCGCGATTCATATAAAACCTACAAATAAAGAACAGTATTTACACTTTGATAGCTGTCATCCATTTCACACCAAGAGATCCATTCCCTATTCAATGTCCATTCGCGGACACCGTTTAGTTAACAACAAAGAAAATTTAGATAAATATCTCAATAATCTAAAGCAATCTCTTCTTGAAAGAAAATACCCTGCTCCTCTATTGGATAAACATATTCTAAACTCTGAAGTAAAATATATACCAAAACCTAAAATTTCTTCAAATAAAAATAATAATAATAATAAAATCTTTCTTAGCACCACTTATTTTCCTGGTGCTGAGAAACTGCGAGATATATTATCTGATTTATTCCCCATCATTTCTAATGATGCATCCACTAAGGATCTCTTAGATTCACCGCCAATTTTATCTTTCCGCAGACCACCTAATATTAGATCAATATTAAACAAAACAAAAAATAATCAAAATTTCTCTATTGGTAATAATACTTTTGGGCTTCAACCTTGTGGTCGTCCACGTTGTAAAACTTGTCCTCTGTTAGATCTAAGTCCTTTTTTTACCAGTCCAAATACTACTAATAGTTACAGGGTTCCCTTTCATTGCAGTTGTATTTCAAAAAATATAGTATATCAACTTCTGTGCAGGACTTGTGATGCCTTTTATATCGGTGAAACAACAACACCACTTAATATTAGACTAAATAATCATAGGGCTAGTGTAGGAAATGAAAGCCAACTCCCAATATCTTTGCATGCCAGGGCGCATAATTTATCTTTTGATCAATGTTTTAAAGTTAAAATAATAAAATGCCTTGGGGATAATGCAAAAGAAAGGGACGTCAAATCTTGGGAATTGGCTTATATTTATATTTTAGGCGCTTGCAAAGGTTCCGGTCTCAATAGGCAAAATTAATAAGGTTTATCATATTATCATAATCATCAAATGCTTTTTCTTTTAATTTATAATCATTCATTTTAAAATAACGTTTTGCACGGTTGGTTATGGTACCTTTACTAAATCGTGTAAAATATTATTAATCCATTTCATTTTGTTCGATTCCTTGAATTTAAATTTTCAACGAAGTGTTCGATTTCAGAAATGTCATATATCTTGACGACGGCTGAGCCGAAATATTGATATACATTTTATAAAAATCATTAATATTTAAGAAACACTAATCGCCTATTATTTTCCAGCATTCATTCTCGTCTTTCGCATTGTTGTGTTGCTGCTGTAGGATAAAGTAGAAAGGTTCGAATACCACAGTAAGAAACCGCAAATACTGAAAGAAGAGAAAACGAAAAAGGCGTGGAGTCGCTCCTGGTCGCCACAGACCAGATAAGTGCCCTTTCATTATTTTATCATTTCATTTATTTAGTGATAAACATAATTTCAATTTGAAAAAATAATAATTTACACATTTACAATCAAATATTAATATATATATATATATATATATATATATATATATATATATATATATATATATATTATATATATATATATATATATATATATATATATATATATATATATATATTATATATATATATATATATATATATATATATATTATATATATATATATATATATATATATATATATATATATATATATATAAATATATATATATATATATATATTATATATATATACTATTTATATATATATATATATATATATATATATATATATATATATATATATATATATATATATATATATATATATATATATATATATATATATATATATATATATATATATATATATATATATATATATATATATATATATATATATATATATATATATATATATATATATATATATATATATATACATATATATATATATATATATATATATATATATATATATATATATATATATATATATATATTATCAACAGTTTATCTATCCAACCATAAACACTGTTAAAAAAGTTTCGACATTGGACTATGGTGCAAAATCCACGCCCATAAATTTGACGTTGTTGGATGAAAGCCGCGTGAGAGCAATTACAGCGTAATAGTCAGTAATTTGAGCGGCCCGCTCGAATAATAATACCGCAAAAATAATTCCTACACTGAGATTGCACCTTCATTGAGGGTACTTTCGCAACATGGACCGATTAAACCGATTAATTGACGCATATAGTACTTTCTTTGACGCCGCGACGCGACGGATGCATCAACTAAAGGCCGATTATTATAACTTGAGCCTCCTAATTATATTAGTACACTCGAATATAATGAAAAACATACGGGGTATATATCCTTATATGTGGTATGCTTTGAACTTCAAATTGTGTATTTACGGCTATTTTCATCGTTGTTTACCGTGGTGGATGCTCTGTTCCGTTGAATGAAATTCGCTGTTTTTTTAACGATATTGCGTTGAAGTCGTACATATTTTATAATAATTAAATCTGTATTTTTTATGCTAAGATGTTAAACTTTGCAAATTCTAAATATGTTTGTTTTTATTTCTTTACTTGATGTTTTTTTTTTTACTCTTATCCGGTTGTCATGGCAACTTATTTTGTCCTTTCATGCGGTCGAACTTGCTGTCTCCCTTCACCATTTTGCATTGGTGCGCTGAATAGTAGGCTTATATAAATAGGATAGAAAACGAATTTACCGCGTGAAATTTGTAGGACCCGACGTTTCGGTGACGTTGCAGCCGCCGTTGTCTAGGGTAGACAGCGGCGGTCTACCCTAGACAACGGCGGCTGCAACGTCACCGAAACGTCGGGTCCTACAAATTTCACGCGGTAAATTCGTTTTCTATCCTATTTATAATGTCAAACAACCGCGATAGTCTTCGATTTTAGGCTTATATAGTGTCAAGATTAAGATCAATAGAAAAAAATAATAGGACGCTCTCTCGTTTTATCGATACTCATGGTCACTCTTGAAAATTGTTAGACAGACTGTGAAGGCATAATAAAATTATTACTTTTTTTCAGCAAAAATTAAATCACTAAGAAATTCCAATAAAAGAAAAGAGCTGAAATACGATCTATGATGGGACCCAGTCGCCTCTGAAACGTTGTTTTCAGATCCTTCTGAACAAAATATTTATATTTCTACAAAATTTGTAGCCTCGGATTTCCCCTCGCCGAGCAATGCTTCTTCTTTTTAGAAATATAATACAAAATTTCTATTACTGACAGTTTTAGGCAATCGGCTAGATCTTTCTTGCAATTCCGTCTCCTTTTCAAGATATTACAAACTTTTATTATAAGCGTTGCAGCTCAGAATAGAGATATCATAATCTAAATCATAACCTGGGGGAGCGGGAGGGAGCGGGAAAGAGGAAAAATGGGGGGTAAATTATTATGACTCGGAAGCAACAGATTAAAGATTCTAGCGCATTAAACGCTGCCCCACCACTTGAAAATATTACAAAAGTAGGAATCGAAGTAGGAAAGAAGTCAGTGAATGCTTGCGTTTATTTATCTTAAGACTAGCAAAATCGACGTGAAATAGCAGACTTGTAATATTTGCCATTTAGATCTTTTAATTTACAAAAATTAAGGCTCTCTGAAATTAAGGCTCATACAAAAACATTACGGGCAATACCGACTGATATGCCGTTTTCTTGACTCCAGTATATATATATATATATATATATATATATATATATATATATATATATATATATATATATATATATATATATATATATATATATATATATATATATATATATATATATATATATATATATATATATATATATATATATATATATATATATATATATATATATATATATATATATATATATATATATATATATATATATATATATATATATATATATATATATATATATATATATATATATATATATATATATATATATATATATATATATATATATATATATATATATATATACTGGAGTCAAGAAAAAAGAGTGTAATATATTCAGGGTTCATCTATGTACGTTTTCCTTTTCTTTATTCCACCATACCTTCTAAACGCTTGAACAGATTTAATATTTTATAAACCGTAATAAATTTAATTATAAATATTTCTTTTTGATATATTTAATTTTAAAATCAATTGTAAACTTGATTTGCCTACTCTGGTAATTTTGGATATTTCAATTATTGCTCAAACCTCTCAAAACTCTTTAAGCAAAACCTGCATGAAATTACTCTTTACGTATTGGTGAAAGGCGCATCACGGTTGGTTTATTAGTTATAAAGATAAGCGGGTACAGGCGGCGAAAAGCCGCCATACAAAAAATGTTTTTTTATATTGGAGGTATTTCTATATGACTTGTATATATAGAGATACTCTATCCCTGCAGTGGGCAGCTGCGCATGCAGTAGACTCAAGAGTGGAGGTTAAGGAGACCAGTACAGTCTAGGGTCACAATTGTTACCTCGGTAACAAACAGCGATGCGGAAGGCAAAGGGAAAACCACCGCATAACCCCTTCCCAGGGAAATCATTATGGCTGATTACAGTAAAACCATGGCTCTCGATCCCCGGCAGACCTTAGATGTTCAAAGAGTGCGGAGAATCCCCGGGGGGTTAGCCATTATGATTGCGACGTGAAATGCTCAAAGCATGTATGGTTCAACTTAAGAACCACCGCGCCGCAACATCACGGGCCCAAGTGGCCATAATGACCGCCGACCTCCGATAGGAGATAACACCTTAAGAAGAAGAATATAGAGATACCGTATGAAGTACAACCGATCATTTGGCATATTGGATATTGAAAATTATACCAAAAACTAGCTGAAAAATATCTGCAGATATACTTTAAATTTTACAACAAAATTTTCAATCTGGATATTTTTTTCGTATTGCATAGATATTGCATTGCATTGGTATTGATTATTTTGGATGAACGAGAACGAGCCTCATTTTTACATTTTATTTCTGTATTATCATTCATAATCTTAATAACTTGTTACAATTATATTAATTGTATAGGGTGTTCGCGACTTTAATACAACCTGGAAAGATCAAGGGATAACTTTGTAGAGGAACCTTAACACGAACATTATTTTTTCTGAAGAAATATGTTATTCGACAGTAGGAGAATTACGTATACATACGATTGCTTTGCATAAAAAACTAAGTTGAAATTTATGTTCAACTTTTGGTGATCGAAGTTGAACATTAAAACGGTGGTACAAGTTGAATATTAAAACGCTTTTTATAGGTAACAATATCAAAAAGGATGACTTTCAATGGAAAATATTTTACTTCGATTATATTATATTCAGCGTGTCTCCTTGGAATAAATAATTCCAGGATTAAAACCGACAGGCAGAAAGAAAGACAGAAGAAAAAACTTGTGTTTAAAATACAAAATTAGAATTTAGGTATTTGAAGGGTGCCAATTGCTACGGGCAAACCCGCCACCCCAGGTCCCCCTTACACCGTATGTATCTGCTAACATTTATAATTAACCGATCGTGATGCGGTAATCATCAACACGTAAATGATTTTTTAGTTGGTTGAGCAATTATATGAAATATCTCAAATTACCAAAATTACCCTTATGCCTTTCTTTATCCCATGGAGTGAATACAAATACTTTGTTGATAACACAATCCACGATCGAACTACGACAACAACTTGTTAAAGTCCAACACCTCACCACGATGCACTGGGGTGCCAACCAGCGGGCAATCCTCGCTCCCTTACTATCAGATTTGGATGAAGTTCTCCACTGCGTTGTGGTCACATATTCGAAGTCGCTTGTGCTACCCTACCTGCCGTTAACGGTAGTTTAAGTTTGAATATATTGCGAAACGATGCGCCTTTTGCCCGTTAAGCTTACACGGGATCGGGTGCCAAACGGATTGTTTCTCAGGATAGATGACGCCAGGTGAACAGCTACCCCATTTTCTTAGGAAACGTACGTTTCCAGACTCCCGGCTATTCGCCGGAGTGCGCAATCCGCCCGAGTCGTTACCAATGTTCGGAACCTACGATTACAACTCTCTAAGACTGCAAGTTATAACCGCAGGCAGAGTTCACAGCGGCCCTTACAACTATAGCTGTCAACTACAACGGGCGAACCCGTCACGGCCGGATGTGTTAACGATATTAGGTTCCGTTCTGTCTCCCATGAGGTGAGCGTAGGAGACTTAGGGACGAATACATAAGAAGCCAGCGACTTATCGCAAGATAACCAGGTTACTTTGTTACGAGCCCTTACTTTCAGTTGCAACCAGATACTCCGGTCTCCCGACAGGTTACATGTTCGAGGTCGCTTGCGCGGATATTTGTAGCGGATATTTGTCACCCGGTATCGAGTAGTCGATTGGTCGTTTCAAGCGCAGTTTCCGCAAGGTTAACAACTACCCCCGCTCTATAAGAAACAATACTGTTTCCAGAAACCCCCGGCTATCAGTCGGAACGCACAATCGATTGGCTGACGCTACACGGTGCGCAAATCGACCAGGAGCGCCCGAAGGTTGACTTTTAGGGGAAACTGGCCCGCAGGCCAGAGTCGTACCGGGGCTCGTAACTCAGCGTGGAGGCTACGGAATGGGTGTGTTGACCCATGTTTGGGCGACCCTTATACTACATGAGTCTTAGTGGCCGAGCTGCAAGTCTTAGTGGCATAGCTCTCTTTCAGGTTGAGTTCCTCTTCGAGGAGGCTTCCAGGTGTGAGCTGAACCGTGAGTTGAACCAATCTAAGAAACACAGACAGGCCATCATGACCAAGCTGCACGAAATATACGTATTGGGAATATTATTAGAATATAGGAATATATGCGTAGAATATATGTATTGAAAAATGTACATCGCTGGCAACGTCGTCACGGTTCAGAACAAACTCAAAAGCTCCCATATAGCCTTGAGGGCGTTCGCGTTCGCCGTATGTAATAATCAGAAAATGTAAGGAAGCTCGACGCGCGGTAACATTGGAGCCCACACACGACTCCGTGACAAATCTCTAGTCATTCCTCAAGCACCGTCCGCGTTTCACACGGATATTTATTTAGCATCATCAATATTGTACTTGTAATAAGAAGGAAGAGTTTTGCGAAGAATATATTGCTTCGATTATGCAATTTGAGTCATAAAATGCTCGATTGCATTTCTTCGTGAACTAAAATCAGAAATTGGTTCATGTGAACGGGAGACGGCAATACGTTAGAGAGGAATGTCAAATGAACCGTTAACGCTTTTCCGCTTTCAAACTATCCACCGATAAAAAACGGTTGAATCTAAGACCGCACGAAATGTGTTCAAACATATTCAGATAGCTATAAGTGTGACAGAAAGTTTTGGTGCGGAAAAATCGTCGATAGCTCATGTCACATTCTGCTCTAACGTATTGCTCTGTCTCGTTGTCATAAAGTAATTTTAGTTATTAGATTACAAAGAAATGCAATCGGATCTAAAATAAGGTCTTAACGCAATCGGGCCTAAAAACACAAATATAAAAATATTGTTTTTTTTAAAGATTTTTACGATTTTTATATTTTTAACATTAGGGTGGTATTTTTTAGATATTATTCGTAGACTGAAAGACTAAAAGACGCATTTACATATAGATGATTTAGTTTCTTGATTATTAATTAACTTTTACCTACAGTGTTTATTATTATTAGTTTATTTTAATATTATTTGTTGCCCAGCATATTTTTTAAATTAAGTAGTCTTAATTATGCACAAGCCACTGTTTACTTGGTACGCTTGCCTTAGTACCGACCTAGGCCTAGTTATTCGGCGTTGATTTGAAAAAATGCGGTGTTCTTTATTTCATCCGATCGCCATGAAAATTAGTAGACTTTTAACTTTATTGCAGCTCTTTACCAGATAAATGGCGCTGCAGCATATCAACTTCAATACCGTTGAACCGAACGCCATGAAAAGTGGTATACATAGGTATTTGATATCGGATAATATTTCCGCTTTGTGTAATTCACCACTTGGAGGTGCTGCAGTACATCTATTTCTATGCCGTTTAACCAATTGCCGTGACAATTGGCATACATGGGTATTTCAGCCCGGATAAAATATTCACTCTATCCACTTTGTTGTAACCGCTACTAGATGGCCGTGCTGGACATCAACTGCTATACCGTTGAACCGATCGCCATAAAAAAAATATAAATGCGAAACAGGAAGTTGAAAAGGACCAATGATACGATGTGATCATTTATTTATTATTTTTTTTATTTTTATTTTATTTTTGGAAACATAGAGCGCATACAATTGACATACGTGTGCATAAACATAATGTAGAAAAAAAAAGAAAAACATTACGCCGGTAATCGTTTCCTACGAACGTAACAGATTTACGCATATTACACATTTGGATTTCTGCATATTACACTTAAAAATTAATTGTAAAATAAACTAAGTTCATATTAAATATAAAATTACTATAGAAAACTTAATATAGAAAACCGATGGGAGAAGTAGCTAATTGGAAGTGATTAGGAAGAAGAAGTTAGACGATGGTATGTGTCGATGGTATGATAGGTCGTATAAAAGGATATTTAGATACAGATATTTATTGATGTTTATAGATATTTATAGATATATAATAAATATTTATAGATATTGATAAATATTTGTAGTAGCTACTGATATGTTGCATGAAAAGTATATAACTAAGAACGATAGGAATTAACAAGCTCGTTAGGTGCAATTGATTTGAATAATTCTTTAACGAACGTCGGTTGGTTGAGGTTGAAAATGTCGATGGTGGAGAAACGAGAGTCGTACGTGCACATCAACCTATAAGCGATGGAATTTTTCTCGTAGTTGGTATTGGCACGAAGACCTCAAAAGTGCTTGAATTGCGAATTAATCGCGGAGGAACGAAAAAACGTAAGCTTTCAACAAGGTATGGACTATCTATGGTATTTAAATAGAAGTATCTGAAGGAACGGTGAGTAAAATAGGCTACATGGGTGAAGGGGAAAGGAAGAGTGGAAGGAAAAGGAATCGGATACCCGAGCATCGCCGGGTAATATTCCACTTGTATGTCTGTATACATAATTTATTTTCATTTAATTGTTCTGTTACCTCTTCATAATCGATTACTTCATAAAAATGCCTATTTGAAAACCATGATATTACTTTCCCATACCTGCATTCATTGTATGGCACTTGCTATTGTACCTAATATGTATTACGCGGTATTGCAAACCATTATAAAATACGCGAACCGTTGTCTGCATTAAAATTTAATCACCGTATTCAGCCATGGGCCACGAGGACCGCACGGGCTTAATGACCGCCCGCTTCGTCTCCAGGAGTTATTTATTATTAAATTGTGAATGAATGATGATGCATTGTTATCGCCATACCTTTCTGCGAGGATTGGGTAATCGATGACCGCGTGATGAGATTGTGGGACTCTGATTGCGGACAGTAACATGTTTGGTTATAAATTCGATATTGAGTGGTGACAACATAATAGTTATTCGCTGAAGGAAATCTTCGGCCAAAATCCACAGCATCGACAGTTTGTTTAAAAAAAACACATGCGAGTATCACTAACCTTTTCTTTAAATTAAAAAACCGTGTGAAATTAAATCAAATGCGACAGTTTGCCAGACAATAAAAATACCATGTCACAAAAACAAAATAGCCAGACACATACCGTTTATGTCTAATCGGTTGTGCGATTTCGCCTCACTTTTTTGGTATGCTCGCATATATATATACGGAGAAAGGTATATTTTTCCCTTACCTGCCATTAATGTTTGTTTGTAAATACCATATATGTACATCAATCTGCATGCCCAGTTATTATCGTTGTACATTACTGAATAAAATAAATATTTAAAATAAAATTTTGGGAAATAATTCGATTATGAATAGTACGCATCTTGAATTATATACTTTTCCTTTTTATATGCGGATTTTGATTATTTTTAATTATTTCTTTTTTTATGTTATTGTGAAATATTTATGTGAATTATTTTTATCTATTTTTCTCTACTGTAAGTGCTACTTGTTTAATCAGGTCTGTTTCGATTATTTCATGTTGTATCTTTTTTTTATGTTATTTCAGGCCATTAAATGAACATTTATTAGAAATTTTTCTATCAAAATTCGTTAGTATTAAGTTTTTTATGATTTAATTTTATTGATTTTATACCATTTGCTAGAAATTGTAGGTAGAATAATGAATAATAATATTAACTAATTGGTTATTACAGACTTAGAGAATAAGTAAAATTGTCAATCTCTTGCGATAACAGGGATAATGTCTTGCATTTTCAACATAAATGTAACGCCATAATTCAGACAATATATATATATATATATATAATATATATTTCATTTCATTAAAAAAAATATGTAGGTATATAAAAAAAATATATTCATATTCATATTCATATTCATTTTATTGGTATACTGGTATACAAGTCAGATTAGCGAACATTCATACATATTAGCAAACAAACATATATTTTTTATATCGTAAAGAAAAGATAAAATAAACAAAACAAAATGAAGGAAAAAAACACAAGAATAATGTAAAAAGAAAAAAATACAAGACAAAATGCAAAAGAGATCATTAAATACTGTAGCCCCCAAAGCATTTTAGACTTCACTCGAGTAATATTCTTCCAATGAGTAAAACGCCTTATCTGTAAGGTATCTCTTAAGGCGTCTCTTAAACACGTCAAGAGATTGCGCCTGCCTAATGTGCTCGCTGAGTTTGTTGTAAACCGCTGGGCCGGCGATATAGGCTAGTCTCTCCGACTTGGATAATGCATGACTTACCGAACGTAGCATGCTACGGGATCTTGTTGGATAGTGATGAAGCACACCATTCACTTCAAAATCGGCTAGATTTCTGCGAACAAACAGCGCTACTTCCATTATATAAATGGACGGCAGTGTCATGATGCAAAGATCTCTAAACAGAGGCCTAGTGGCGTATTAAGCGCCACACGCGCTATTGTGCGGACTGCACGCTTCTGCATAACGAAAGCCCTCTGCCTGTCGGCTGCGCGCCCCCATAAATCCGCGCCGTACGTTAGCAGTGAATGAACGTACGCAAAGTAACACATGCGCAGCGCGGATAAATCGAGAAATGAAGCGATCCGATAGAGTGCATAGCACGCTCTTTCCAATTTATCACATAAAGCATCAATATGTAAGTGCCATCGTAACTCATTATCGATTACGAATCCCAAGAACTTTGTTGAGGATACCTGAGTTAATTCTTCGTTATTGACGGTCACATGTATTTCGGTTTTAGTAGGTCTAAGGCTGAAATACATAACATTAGTTTTGTTAATGTTGAGTACCAGGCCATTAGCGTCAAACCATGCACCTAACTCATTCAACACAAGTTGGGTATTGCTGGTTAACGATGGTACACTCTATATGTATCATATATGTATCATAAAATAATTAAATAAATCTGTCATCTTGTATCATGACTAAGTATGCCGTGTATATTCACCACAATGTATATATACATAAACAAATATCGCAACTACTTCAACTAACTCGAATTCCCGTAATACGCTAAAGAAAGAGGACTGGTGTCATTTCAAAGTGGGACTAAATAAGGTTTGAAATAGATTTTGTGTCAGTCTAACCTATTTTATAATAAATCGCCATTATGCGTCAGGGGCCTTGGGAATGAATTTAAGAAAATGATGCATTGTAGTTTAATTCAAAACCCAATTTACTGCATTAAGGATTTTGAGAATACCCTATGTCTTTAGTTCTATTGGCTTTTTTGATTTATTTTTATTGTATATTCTTGCTATTCAGGCGCCGAATATGATTTTTAAGTTATTGCAAACATGAAAATCACTCTCAAGTTTATGTAACTGAATATATACTATGTATAGTTACATCAGAGACTCCAGTTTGCTTGGCAAGAAAATATAAGGCTACACTTACCTAGGACTCTAACTGATATTAAAGCAGTATAGCAACAAATCCTAACCGGACACTAAAACAAAAGTCACTCTAGATGAACCTAAGCAGAAATACATTCGATACTTGTTAGTGTAAACTAGTGAAAGCTTACTTTTTAAACTATTGCCTAACAAAAAAGAGTGTAATATTTTCAGGGTTTTTCTATGTATGTTTCCCATTTATTTATTCCACCACAACTTCTAAGCGCTTGATCAGATGTAGAAGTGTGTAGTATTGTTAGAATCGTTATGTCATCATAAAGGTCATAGGGTACCTTAACTGTCCAAATATGAAGTAAGAAGTTTTCTAAGTGTTCAAATGTCCAAATGTCAATAAATTATTATTAATATATTATTATCGTATTTTGTGTCAAATGAAATGTCTGATTGAGTACATTCCAGAATTATACATGTATTTATATAGATAAATACATGTACCACAAATGTATCGTCAATAAACCATAATAAAAGTAATTATATATACACAAGTGTTCACTTTACGTTACGGCAGTCGTGTTTTTTCTTCTTTTTGATATATTCACTTGTTTTATTTTATATATTTTCTCTATTTTGTGTTTTTTTAGAATAATGGTAATATAATAGTAAATAATACAACACTTTATATTTTAACCCCGCAATTGTGAATCTAGATACACTCTTATAAAATTCCCGTTAGACGTGCATAAAGCCGTTTCTTACTTTAGCTGTGCCGATATAAAGCCGTTGTTCTTCATGTTCTATTTCATTACTTTAGTGTTATTTTAATTATTTACATCTTTTTTAAAAAAAAAAAAAAAAAAGTAAAAGGTATTTATTTCCAATACAACCATACAATTGTGTAGGAATGACAGTAATTAATCTTAAATTAGTTACTCAATTTAGACAAGAGATGATATACAATATATAGTTTTAAACTTACCAATTTACGAAAACATAGACTATATGATAACAGTTTACAACAAAACAATTAACGGTAAATAATATGTATTAGATTAAATGGGTAGATACGATGCTATGTATTTTCAAAATATTTTAAGAAGTCGTTATGGGCATACATGTTGATTTTAAGCAGATAGACTCGGATGGATCTCTTGAAAATATCGATGTTTTTAATTTCTTTTAATCTTTCGGGCAATTTATTGAAAAGTTTGAGGCCTAAGTATCGACTAGTCGCCTGGAACTTGGCAGTACGTGCTACGAACGGTTGGAGATACAGGGTTTTATTCCTGGTGTCATGCCGATGTACTTCCTCTTTTGTACAACAATTAAATACTTATAAGTAAATAAAATAGCAGGACAGAAAGGCGAAGCGCATATTCAAAAACTCGACTCGCTTAACCAACCGATAAAAATGAAAGCATACACATTGCAACATCGCGGCCCTGAAATGGGAAATGAAAATAATCATTGACGACGGCAATCTGAGCGCATTACGTCCACTAACTTTTTATGAGGATCAAAGGCCAAATCGACGCTTATTCGGGTGACTCCTTTCGTTTGACTTCGTTTTACGACATTTGCCGAAGATCGAACACGATTCGCGAAGGCTATTTTCATTTTTATCAATCTTCCGGGTCAATGCTCCACTATACTCATTTAGCGTATTTTATTTCCATGGGAAATTGTACGGACGTAACGTGTATATTGAGGGTAGTTGTAAAATCGATTTAGTATACTAAATAAAAACATTTATGTATTTATTCTTGATGTCTATTTCAATATCTGTTATATTTGTTCGAGATCGTATACGTCAGTGTTTAACTCTATACTCGAATATTTTTGGTTATCTCGTACTGACTTCGGAAGGTTATTAAAGAGTTTAAAGACCAAATAAACCATGGATTTGTGTAATATAGTCAAATAGACTTTTGGGAAGGCTATGTTGGCTTTGATCACGACAATCGTAGCAAAGCCAACATAGCCCTCCCCACAGTACGTTTGACTATGATCCGAAAGTGATTTGTGTATTTGGCCTTTAAACTATTTAATAACCTGCCAATGACAATACGATATTAATAACCAAAAATATTTCAATATAGAGTTTAACACTAGCTGATCCATACATATACTATTTATAAAATAGATGACCTCGAACGAATATTACAATATCTTTAATATACATATTATTATGTACATATTTATTTAAAACAATAAAATAATATCTCTAAGATACCTCTATTATTCTTATATTAAACAAACGAGGTAAACCTCGTAGTAATAAGTTGATAATGTTTGATTATTTATTATAATAAGTGTCGTCTTACGTATGTGATTATTAAGCATTTATCTTTTATTTTATGTCACTGGTTATTTTTAGTATTATTTTACTGATTATAATTATGCGTTGCATTAGTTTTTGGCTATTGTTTTATTTGAATTTAAAAAATGATATCTTTTTTACATTTAAAATTTAAATTGTGTGTTTTAAGCAATTATGATTATGACATATCCAACTGTATTTGCAATTTTGGATGAATGAAAGATTTTTAACTATATTATTTGTCTATTTGATGACATGTCGTCCGTAGCCGTTGAAACACTGATTTCTCAGAGATCAATAAACTTAGGCAGCTTTGGGCGCGGTCAATAAAGTGATGGGTAACCACTTCACGGTTAGGGTTAATGTTAGTGACACCGCGCATTTAATTTCAAAAGCGTACTAAATTAACAAAAAAATATATATAGAGTTTACTTAAAATTAAGTTATTGGCCATGTCAAAGTTATCAACCATGTCGTTCTGCTAATACATATTTAACTAGTTAAAAATTAAACACACAAGTAATTTTCAAAACTCATACTTCTCTAGTGATGGGCTCGGATAGTTTTTAAATAAGCTCATTAAAGCTCATCCATTAGCGCAAGAATTTTCAACGCAGATAATTCGTTTGAAATTTACGGTCCCTTAAGTCAATCAAATTTAAATTTTGTGACCCAACAACGTATATACCAATTTAAGTCACTTCGTAATCTAGTTTTGTATTATTTCGGATAGCAAATAAAATGTTGGAGACCGTATGGATAAAAATGTGATTTCTCAGTCGTTCTTTTTGATGGCAGATCCCTGATACATTAATTGGACGGTGTTATGAAGGAAACATCCAACCCACACATTTAGGTATTTGAGGTAGACACACTAGTCAATCCAAAATAAATTACTCTACATTTTTGTTGAAGACATCCAACCTCTAATAGCAACCCATTCCTTAGAAAATCGTTTATTAGTATTCCATAATTTGCTTTATGACGCAAAATTTAAGCTTCAAAAACTTCCATACCACATGAATCGTTTCAATAAAAATTTGAAACATTCCTTAACGGCAGTAATTATCAATTTTAAGAAGCATCTATACCACTTAATTGTGTTCTTGGTTATATGATATCGAGACAATATCATTATTTTTAAAGCATCCATGTGGGTTGAATTGTTTATAAGAGAAGGATATTTTTTTGCAAACTGTGAAATTCAATTTTAAAGAAACATCCAAGTGGGTTGAATGTATTTAGAAAAGTTTGGATATTAGATTTTATGATATTGTAAAAGCATCCATGTGGGTTAGTCAGTTTTTATAAAAAGATAATTTATAGGCGAATAATTTTATTAAATTTTTTAAAAACATTCAAGTGGGTTGGGTGTTTATGTAAACTGTGTAGAGATTGCAATTCATCTTTATAATATGAAACCATCCATGTGGTTTGAACATTTCATGCTAATTCAATAAATGCATATGATTACTAAAATGCTTAATATTTTAAAGAAATCCATGTGACGCCATGACTTCAATCGATGTTTTAAAGATTATATGAGCTCTACTCACAACAACATGAAACTCCAGCTAGTTTGAGTTTCTACAAAAATATATTTTACACTAAGTTTAACTTGGGATTTCTGACCATGAAAAAAGATACGTGTAACGCATGTGATACTTTTAAAGTTAAAATTGACACGAAACCGATGAAGAAAAGAAAAGTGAGATAATTCAGAATAGAGACGACCATCAGAGATTAGCAACAGAAACTTGAGATCTGCTCAAAAAAGATTTATTGTTAGCACAAACTGAATCTGACACTGAATGTCTTACTTTTGACATGCAAAAAACTCTAAACCTAACCTAACCTAACATTGTGTACTAAAAGCGACAACTATGGTTATATAATCTCGGTATTTATAGCGGAAAATCACAAAAAGGTCACTGTTACACTTGGTTAGAGGGCAAGGCTGGTAAAGGTTCACAAGATATAGGTTCTGCTCTCATAAAATACATCGAAAAGAGCATTGATTTAAACATTAATAATCTAATTTTATGGTGCGATTCTTGCGGAGGGCAGAATCGCAACATTAAGTTAACTATGATGCTGAAAGCTTTGTTGCAATCACACCCTTCATTAAAAGCCATTACGATTCGGTTCCTGGTTTCAGGTCATAGTTTCCTTCCTAATGACAAGGATTTTGGGACATAGAATGTGCTCTCAAACACCAACAGCGGCTCTATACACCAATTGATTACTTGAACGTCATAAAAAGTTGCCGCAAGAAAAATCAACTTGTCGTTGAGGTAATGTCCAGGGAAGAATTCTACAGCTCCGAATTACTAGAATAAGATATCGTAAATCGGAAATCTGATGTGAACAAAAACAAGCTCAACTGGTTCCGTATCAGAGAAATTCAGATTAAATTTGAAGATCCATACCATCTTTATGTGAAGAATAGTTTCGATGAAGTGGCAAAACAAATCAATCTGCAATTCATACGTACGACGCAGCGTCGGCCCATAAGGAGTGAAGATACTTCTGAGGATGGCAAACATTTTATTACATTATTGACGCCGCTTTGGCCTGCCGGCAAGCCAATACCTCAAGCCAAATTAGACGATTTGATCAGCATGCTCTATCTAATTCCTGCTGACGCCAATGATTTTTATCTTAACTTAAAAGGTTCCTCTGATGTAAATGAGGATATTGACGGATTTAATAGTGTAATGGAATATGAAATTGAACAAAACGAGTAAATTTTGAAATCCAGAAGCCAACATTATTATAAAAATATGTAACGAAGTAATTTTAATTGATATAATAAAACATCCAATCCACATTGACTGTGTTTGTGTTGATTTATTTAAAAACTACTATCCCACATATTTCTCTTTCTGAAAGACATAGAAAAAAAGGAAATAGACAGACTTAACAAACCAAAAAATATATATTTTCCTACATATAACCACATTAGATGTAATATAAAACATACAAAATAAAACAAAATAAAAAATCTGAAAACATTCAAGCTCATTTATCTCAAAACTTCCATTTTGGGGTTGGATGTTTCCTTCATAACACCGTCCAATTATATCAGCTCTTTCCATCGAGTAATAAAACAGATTAGCGAAGGAATTTTCGAAATCAGACAACCCATTCTCGATTTTTCTCAAGAACGCATTTTTTGTAGACTATTTTTTCGCCCATTTATTTTATTTATTAATAGTAAGAACCAATAAGATTTAGGGTTAAATACTTTAAATGACTCGAGAAGCTGTTATACAAACGAACGAGTGAGACATCCTATGAAATCCATACGGCCGTCAACTTTTTAGTATGTATTCAAATTAATACAAGCACAAATTATTTGAAGTTTTTGAAGTCGTATTTTTTATGCTGGGTTTACAAAATTTAAATCTTAAGGACTTAAGGGGCCATAACTTTCAAATATCTGGTTTAATTGACTGATTTAAGACACTCTTTTACTTATCAGCCTTTTTTTATCGTAAGGATAAGCTGATTAGATGTTACGTCTCAACTTTTGAAAGTTTCGATATACTGCCTTGCATCGTTCAGATAAATTTTCCGCAAATAAACTTTTTAACTTTAACACTTTATAACTCATAGTTGATATCGATAGGAGTTTCGTCGATTCTAAAGACTATTCAAAGAAAGAATTAATTAATATGAAATAGTTTTCAAATAAAATGGTGTTTGTTTGGCTCTTTAAGTCCTACTGTATTAATGTCTTCATTCATTTGAAACGTGAAGCATCACCCAGAAATGGCCGTAAGCCTGACAGCCTAATAATGCAATGTGGGCGGTTAATGTCTTCATTCTCTCCCAATATGCGTAATTTTCGAAATGTTAATGAGAGACAAATTGCAAACCGGTGTATTTTAAACAATAACCTAAGGGCCTTCCCGATTATAACTGCGCGTGAGTTGCGTGTTTTTTTGAAGGTTCATTTTAGCAGAGTACTGACTTTAAACTGATTTTAAGTAAAGGATAGTGAGTGATGTGTCCCAATAGTTTATTCATATTGACATGAGAGCGATTTCTAAAGCGGCAATTTTGAATTTAGTCCAAAACTAGTAGTAAGATTAAACATACGTTTTAAGTCGCTGGCGGTGGAATCCAAAACTTAAGACGCAACATCTAACCAGCTTATCCTTACGATGAAAAAACTATAAAGCAAAAGAGTGTGAATTTTTAAAAATACTTGTGCGTTTAATTTTAAACTTGTTTATTATTTTTTATCACGACATGGTTAATTTGTCACATTTATTTAGTTTTTCTGATTCTTAAAGGAAGTTAACTTCTATTAAAAAAAATTTTTTTTTTTTTTGGAATATAATACGCATTTTGCCTGCATTAGTTTGCGGGTTGGCGTCGGCGCAAGTCTAAACCCTGATTTCGATGTATATTTTACTTTTATGGCCTTGCGGTAAAAGGGCACTTTATTGGCCACCAGCGGCTGATTATATACAAGCGGTCACCCATTAATATATTGACCACGCTTGAAGCTGCTTAGCCTTAGTGATCTCTTATTTTACTAAGGAAGAACACCACAATAAAGGAATGATTATACTAATTTATAATACTAATTTAGGCAACACATTTTGGTCAACCTGTATTGTTGTCTATATAATTCTGTTAATAAATAAATAAATAAATTTTATATAGGCAATTCACTTTACTTTTGTATGGCAGAGTACCTGATGAGTCTTCACTTCTGTTATCTATCTCTGCATCGGAAGTAATCAAAATAAGGTGAGGGTTGGTAATCATTTCGACATTGTTGTTCTATGGAATGCCATGTAAGGCATTCGTACGAGTGTAGAAATATTCCTCCTTTTTCAAAAAGAGAAAACTTTGAGAAAACGGTACCAAAACAGGAAGACATCCTATGTCAAAAGTTCAAGAAATAGAAAACCTATGTATTCAGATCAATAATTTTTTTTACTGTGATTCTATAGGATAAAAACACGAATGACATTTTAAATATACTTTTTTCTAGGATTATTTGATGTTTCAAAAAGATCTATCTTTTCATTATTTTTACTTGCAATCCTGTTACATATATGTATGGTGCGTTAATGGTATTATATTATGTTGTCATATTATATAAGTTTTTTTAATAGTAGTATTATAGTAGTAGTAAAATATTTTAATAATATAAATTTATATATAATTAGTATATAAAATTTTAAGTATATATAATATCTCTATATGCATTATTATAATATGTAACAATAATAGCTGTACGTAGGTTGTCAGCAATTATATATATATATATATATATATATATATATATATATATATATATATATATATATATATATATATATATATATATATATATATATATATATATATATATATATATATATATATATATATATATATATATATATATATATATATATATATATATATATATATATATATATATATATATATATATATATATATATATATATATATATATATATATATATATATATATATATATATATATATATATATATATATATATATATATATATATATATATATATATATATATATATATATATATATGTATATATATATATATATATATATATATATATATATATATATATATATATATATATATATATATATATATATATATATATATATATATATATATATATATTAAGTGTAAATTATTGTTTTCAAATTGAAATTATGTATTATTACTAAATAACTTAACGTAAAAA
>CALYMY010000507.1:2500-22400 GCA_944548615.1 Micropterix aruncella | reverse complement strand
ATCGACTCTGCATGCGGTTGCAACTTGCCGTCGTGGACAGTTGGAATCACACGTGCGGATCCGGAGATAAACCTCCGCGGAACTGGGTGGTTTGCGAACCAGGCTGTGTCAGCCACGTTTACGCAATCTGGCGAATAACGGCGGGAGTCTGGAGACGTATTTTTCCGAAGCAGCTGTTGACCTATCCTTAAAAGCCATCCGGTTGGCATCACGGGTGAACTTGACGGTCCAACGGCGCCACCAATCGGCGATAAATTTAATAACTGACATATTAGGTAGAGGCCGCTCAAGCGACCTCTAATCCGTGACCAGAACGGAGGACGGAGAAATTTGTCTAAATCTGGCAGATAGCCTGCGCGGGTCAGCCCGCTGGGTAGCACTTCCCGTGCCTCTCGGTAAGGCGTTGGTCTCATTTGGGCTGTTGGCGTAGCTAGACTGTGGACTGTATTGTGCGCAAAGATTTTGCATTTACTCCATGGGAGACAGAATGGACTGATGTCCTTATAACCCACCGGGGTGTCGGGTTCGCCCGTAGTAATTGACAACCCTCGATGCCCCGACTTGCCCTTCTCTATTCACACCTCCGCCCGATTTGACCTGACCGTACGGCTAAAATTGTGATATAAAATATGTCCATTTGTAAGGCAGCTTGAGAAGTTACCTGCAAAATTTTCCAAATTGGCCGTAGAGCGGCTCGTACCCTTAAGAAATAGCGCAATATGCCCTTGCATATGAATGGCGTTAGGAGCCATATGGTATTAGTTGAGCTTATGTGGCATTAGTGCAACTCGGTGTAATTACTCGGAAATCGTATGCAACGATCCCTCGGCGAAATGTAAATGACGTCATCCGGCAAGCGAGGATAAGGGACGACAGTGTAATCGGGAGGAGAGGTGGGAGGTGCATTAATTTTAGTAATTTGCAACGTAATTCTACCAGCATTCATACATTTACCATGTGGTTATACAAATATTCACCCGTGTATGTATTAGGGAAGAGACCGACAGTACTGGACAGCGGGCCGTACCGGACACCCGTGGTCGTGGCTATTCTTTGATAAATGGTGCGATGAGTCTCATGACAGTCGACGCCTGACTAAGCTAAGAGTACATTTTAGGTATATGACCGCATTGCGTAAGAGAAACAATGAGTGGATAAAGTACGTGTGGATAGGAACAAACTTGAGGCAATCAAAAAGGGAATTAGTGAACACTTACTTATGGGGTGTCTCAGGTAGTAATTAATAATTTACTACCTGAGACACCCCATGGATTATGTGTTTAAATAACGTCATAGAGGTGGGTTAATTTTAATAATTTCACATTACATGTGCCGGCTTCACAATTATCGGAAAACCTCAGCACACAAAACAATAACATTCTTATAAATTTCTGAAAATGAGCTAGCAGGCTGTATGGTTAAAAAATACGACTCTCCTTAGTCGTTTCAACGACGGATCCCCAGAAAATGTCGCAACTCATTCGCCAACTGAAGTACAAGCCTACCACAGCTTTAATTTCTTCAAAAATTTCTTCAGTCTTGGCCCACATATGGCATTAGTCTTAGTACGCGTGTATTACTGAATCATCTCAAAAAGGCAGTTATATATTCAATCCTTAAATGTGGCAATGAAGGTGATGTTGGATGCTATAGGACGTTAAGTCCTTAGTCCACTATCTAATGTAATGAAGAGTGTGGGTAGAAAGCGATTTGTGGCATTTTTGGAAGTCAAACCCTCATTTTTAAGGAAACAATATGGCTTCAGATGGTGCCGAGAGACCCAATGTATGTTTTGCTACTTAACTTCAACTATTGTCGAATCTCTGGGTAATTGTTGAAGTCTACTGCATTATTATTTGTTTTTGCGAAAGTCTTCGACACCGTCTCTCACCCGTTACTAGAAAGCAAACTACAAAACCTTGACGTTCACGATTTACCGCTAAAGTGGTTTTCAGAATATCTTCAAATAACATCACCGGTAGTCAAGATAGGTGACACAAAAGTGTCACCTACCGGGTCAGCGGTGACTGCACTTGATCTCCTTATAAAAGCAAAAAAGTCTGTCATAAGGGTGATTAACCAAAAAGGCTTTTGATCCGCGTTCTTCTAATACACATGTACACATTTTGAAATGTATCATGTACACATTTTGAAAAATAACCATATTACCATAACCAAATGGAATTTCGTAAGATATTATTAGCGTGGCTGAGCACACAATCCATCGCTTATTAATATTTACTAAATAAACGTTTAATGTTGGAAATAGGTAGTTTTGCTAAAAACCTGTCTATATAAACCCTTCTGCGACATATTTTCATTTAATATGTGCCAAACCAAACATCCCAAATAATATATATAACTGAAAATTTCCTGGCATTATTAATGATTTTTTTCTCTGAATTCAAATAGTGCGATCTCGCTTAAAAATCCTTTAAATAGAGAACAATAGTCTAAACATGATTAGTAATACCAATTCTAATATTTTTTTCTAAACAGTAATCAGTAAACAGTATCAGTCGGATAGGCAATTTTTTATGAAATTTGAAAGAAAGCAAGAAAGTAATAAGCGTATTCAGTTTTTAAAACAAAATTTTTATTATCTCTCGGTCAAATCCTCAATACTATGTAAAAACGCAAAATATACGTAGATTTACAAAAAAATATTTATACGATATTATAAGGCATTTTTGCTTAAAAAACATCTACAAATAATAAAATAATTTTATTACAAACCATTTCAACGCCGTTTTTATGACACTACATATTTTAAAATTTACTCCAAGTCTTATTCTCCATTTAATTTTGATATCGCTAAGTATCAACATTTTAAAGTTTCGCAGATTTTTGTAGTTTTTGTAGAATTGATAGAATATTTTAACTACTAATTGAGTCGCAACCCAAATTTGTAAGATTGCATCTTGGCAAAAAGAGCTGTAAAATTTTTAACACCAGTTATTTTAACTATTTCTTTTCAGAAACTTGAATCAGCTTTCTAGTTATAGTTGGGCATCACAGTGTTAAGGTAGGT
This sequence comes from Micropterix aruncella, assembly GCA_944548615.1. NCBI lineage: Eukaryota > Metazoa > Arthropoda > Insecta > Lepidoptera > Micropterigidae > Micropterix > Micropterix aruncella. The sequence goes on along the minus strand of CALYMY010000507.1, from coordinate 19,369 downwards.
ACAAATTTGAAAATACAAAACAAAACGTACACAAACATCAGTATTAAAATTTATATTAACGCATTCTTCATCACTTGAAGATGCTCGCAGGCTTCGTATATGATATCCATGACCCCGTCGACCTGGTCCATCGTAATGGTAAGAGGTGGGGAAACCCTCAAAACACCACCTTTGCCCTCCTTACAGAGGACCCCTCTTCTGGCAACCTCTCGACAGAGTTCAGCAGCCGAAAAGTTTTCTGTAAGACAAAACATTAATTGTAACATGTATATGAAAGGTGAAGTGGCATCGTAATGAAATAACTGCACATATATGCAAATGCCTACGTGACAGGTCACGTCTCTCGCCATTCTTTCTCTTTACTCTTTCTTTTAATCTGTCACAACGAGAGGTGAAGCCGTTCAATTTAAATAATAACTATGGGAGCCAATGTTTCATTTCTCCCGCCGCGCACTATCAGCATATTTGAATCTAAACCGGATTTCCTTTAGTAAGCCACTAAACCAATGACATATAATCTTAGTCGTTTTGTTATTAACATAACTATGATATTTTTGATCGTGGCGTTATCGCCTGATTCACTAAGTGCATCTATTAAACATAGTTGGAAAGAATATCCCTCAAAATGATTTTTAAAAAATCTTTAGTAAATATATACTGAATAATACATAAAGATATGAATAATACATAAAGAACTTTTAGTAAATATATTTTGATATATTTGTCGTAAAAATATAATAAAGAGTTAAAACTGTAATTTAATTTTAAATTTGGGACTTACGCAATTGAGCGCTGCAAGTTCTTTCTTAATAAAATACTAGCTGAACCCGTCGAACTCGACAGTCACATTATTGACCGTAATGTTTATAAAAATTATGACTTTCTTATTTTTCTGTTATGGCGACATATCTACAGACCGAGAGCTTTTCTTAGACACCCCAATCATATTTATACACCTTACCGTCCTCTCAATTGGCGGTTACAGGAAAAACACGTTTCAAATTAATATATAGAGTTTTATTTTTCTCCTTTGATGACTTTTTTTATTTTTCTCTTTTGATGACACATCTACAGAGCTTTTCTCCAACCTCAACCAAATTTTTACACCTAGCCATTCTCTCAATTCGGCCGTTGCAGAAAAAACACATTTCCAATTAATATATAGACTATCTGAAACCCATTGAATTCGACGGTCACTTTATTGACCGTAATGTTTCAAAAATAAACGGATACATACTTATTACTTATGTATAAATAATATTTTTTTCGTTTTCTCCAAGTCCTTGGTGACATTTCTGATCGTAGATCAAATGAGCAAGGCACCGCAACGTAATCGAATTAATCCAAAGAAATATTATTTGTACATAAATGAAGATAAGAAAAAATAAGAAGTATGTTACCGTTTATTTTTTAAACATTACTGTCAATAAACTTACCGTCGACATAGACGGGTTGCAGCTAATCTAAATATTAATTTGAAACGTGTTTTTTCCTGTAACGGCCATATTAAAAAAACGACTAGGTTTAAAAATTTGGTTGAGGTGTCTAAAAAAAGCTCTCGGTCTGTAGATGTGTTATCAAAAGAGAAAGGTAAAATATTGTGTGGCCGCGCAGATATCCAGTAGATAGCGCTATAATTTTTATTTTTTTAATTTTCATGACTTTTTAAATTTTCTTTTTTGATGACACGTCTACAGACCAGAAGTTTTTTTTTACAAACCTCAGCCATACTTTTACACCCTGCTTTGAGCTTTTCGTAGCGTCAGATTTTCGTACTGTTAACAGGTGGCCCTCTAACGGACGATTGCTAAAATGCATTGACATTGTGTCAAAGTTGTGTAATTTTAGGCAATATTTAAAACTACCTGTGATTTTGAACTGTTGGACCTTTACCATCGATTTTAATGGCTCAACATCCAAAAAGCTAAAAATTTACTTGAAGGCGAGAAAGAGCCAGTCAACGCCAAAATACAACTTTATCAAGGCTCGATGAAGAATACTCGCAAGGAGAAAGGCAATACAACTTAATTTACTACCAAACAAAGAACCGCAGAACATCCAGCTCTTGAACGTCAACTTCAGTGCAGCCAACTGACATGGAACCCATGCTTGCTAACTTGGAAATAACTGAATACGCTGAATTGCCGTGTAAGTTTTTGTTTACTTTCTGTCACCTGCCATGTCACATCCGCGTCACTCTTTGATTGTTTCTGTCCGTTTTCTCCAAAACCCTGGTGACATTCCCGATCGTAGATCGAATGTCACCAAGGTCTTGGAGAAAACGGACAGTAACAATCGAAGAGCGACGGGTGCGTGATATGACGTGTTTTCTGTGACACTCTTTCTGTAAATAAAAAGTGTCGCGTCGATTCAGTTTACTTTAGCAACTATACGCTATATGGCGGTGAAATGATTGAAATCTTTAAAATTTGCTTATAACTATATTTGCTTTAACTATTTCCCCGCGAGGAAATCTAGCAGATGGCACTGACATTTTTTATTTTCCTCTTTTGATTACTTTTTTTTCTCTTTTGATGAAATATGTACAAGGAGATTATTTTAGACATCTCAACCAACATTTTAGACTTAGCCGTTCTGTCAATTTGGCAATTATAGAAAAAAACACGTTTTTTAGTTTTGTTTTTGATGACTTTTTTATTTTTCTCTGTTGATTACACATCTACAGACCGAGAGCTTTTTTTAGACGCTTCAACCAAATTTTTACACCTCGCCGTTCTCTCAACATGACCGTTACAGTACAAAACACGTTTCAAATTATTATATAGATATATAAAATAAAAATCAACTTAATGCTCTCAATATTAGTCTGAAAATTAGTCTCAAAAGTCTTCGCTTCTTCGATAACCTTCTTCCATTCCACTTTGTCAATATCCTGAGCGTTGGTTTTACAGTCGACCACTTAGGGGCTGCGATTGCTTGATTCCGTCTGCATAGAAAGACCTGAATGCATGTAGAGGCTCTGTATGCATTCAGGTCTTTCTCTACATCTACTTGATGTGTTTAAAATTTTTCACGGAAAATGGCTTACAATAGTGATACATTTATCATCATTTTCCACGTGTCATAATCACATGAGCTATGGACATTATCACATGTTCCACTAACCTGTGCGTATTTGTATTGCGTTAAGATGTCCCCGCCCTTTGACTCCTTCGACGACGGCTGAAGGAAGACCCCTTGCCCTTTCTCTCAGTCTGTCACCAACATTCTGTAAGTGTTCAGGACTCAGTTGCCGTAAGGCTTTCAATGAAGCTAGAGCTACCCGAGCCCCGAGTGCACAGCCTCCGAAAGTGGATCCATGACTTCCTAAATTTAAAGAAAAGACTGGAATGAGCTTAGAAAACAATATAAAAAATAACAATTTTTCCTTTGTCAAATACAAAAGGGTTTTATTTATTTTATTTTATTTATTATTAACAGTGTTAAGTGTTTACGGAGACATTTTCTTTTAACACCACTCATAACCAAGCAAACAAGCAAGTAAAATAGAAAGCGAAAAGAGCCTATATTCTGCCTCATCAATCGCATACCTAGAAATTTTTCTATCATTTTCTCCAGAAACCGTCGTTTCTTCGTTCAGAACCTTATGAACTAATTTAGCCATAAGCAACTACGCACAAAACACGCCTTGCGATAACTCTCGCGATCTAAACTTAGAAATAGAAGTTAATTGAAGTGACTTGCTCAAAACACACTATAATTTGCATTTACCTTACGCGAACGACGCGACACGTGTGTTCAGCTGAACTAGAAATTGATATTTGGACGGTGAACTTGCCGCAGCTACAAAGTACGATAATAAAAATGATCAGCAATTAAGGAAGTAAGTGTTAAATATTTTTAATATAAGATGTGTCTAAAAAGTAGTAAGTAAAAAGAATATTTTTTTTTATATATATATTTAATTTTGTTGAATAAATGTCAATAAGGTAGTCTGGAAATATAATTATCGTTTTGGAATTAACTGTTGGAATGTAATGTTGATTGCTATAAACTATAAAACAATTGAACCATCCTTCAGCCACTAAATCGAATATAAATTTGTTAAACAAGGGAAACAGTTTCAATCAATAGTAAAACTAGGTCACATAACGCAAATCGCATGCATTTCTAAATAGAGAAACATAAGCAGCAGTTCAGCTGTTCTACGGGGCGTAATACGAGTATCGCACTGGATCAGCCAACACCTGAACGCATTCAATAATTAATTACAACATTTGCAATCGCGCTGCGCTGCGCTCCCAGAGTATATGAAGTGTAATGCAATGGGCAGGATAATCCGAATTCCATAGTACGGCTTAAATATATTATTAAAAAGCCTGCAGCAATTTTCAAATATTAATATACACAGTGAAATTTATTTCATAAAACAAAATAATCAGCAATACCAAATTTATAACCATAAAACCAAAACCTGGTTGTCTTTGGGTTGCCATGAGGTCACCATATGTTTAATCTAAGAAATTGCCCATACAGCAAAAGGATCGCCCCTGTACCTAACATACATTTAATTTAGGCACATTTTCTTTTTTTTGTCAAAGAAGCCGTTCGACCTTTTTAGTCTATATTAATCAATTAAAATGGTCCCGACTAAATAAGCGCAGGTAATTGTACCTATATGTATTTCCTTATTTATAAAACTTTACTGCCATCTTATTCGTATATCTCCAAATATACTCAGTCATTTAGGGTATATATCATGTACAAAATGGGAAAGACTCTTATATTTTTCTTTGAATATCGAGGAACTCGTTTTCCGCAACTTCGCTGATAACTAGTAATGGATCAATCCACTTGCACCCGGGTTCTGAACTCTAATCCTCTACCCCGTAAGAAATACGATTCCTCCTCCAAAATAATAAAAATAGTTCTTGTTGGTTATTTTTAAATTGAAATAATATTTAAAGATATTTACAATATATCAAAATCTAGTTTCGCAAATTTATTATTAAACCTCTAATTTGTTATTATCAATAGGAAATATTCACAGCGTCCACGCTCGTTATGCTTGCTTGCGCCCGGGCGCAAAATGAATTAAAAATCATCGGAATGACCTAATTCTTTTCTACCGTAGAAGTAACACCTCACAAAAGAACCGTTCACTTCTATGCTGACTCATTCCGGAAGCACCCCGATTCACGGAGTGGAAAGATGCGTCGGTGCGATTGTGTGGTGGAACCACAGGAAGGAGCCGGCTCTTTGAAATGGAATGAGCTGTTTGATCAGTAGGAGTGGAGCCAAAATAGTACCTAACTCCTCGGAATGCCAAATGGAATGGCTAGTCAATGCGATATTTGTCAGGTTCAAATTCGGAGTAGAACCAGGTCTTCCGGATCTGCTTTTTGCTAATGGAGTGGGCTCCGGAATGGGCTCTAGCTAAGAGCCAGAATGACCCATCGCTACTCCCAATCAATTCCATATAACCGCCGATTAGTGCAAGAAACTTCTTTTGTAGCTGGTGGCCCTGAAATTCGGCATGATGGTAAGATGATTGCGCGCTCATGTGAGACAGGCGTGATAGCGTTGCTTTAATAGCTTGATCACAGTATACTAAATGGCTCGGTTGCTTAGACCGCACGATCTTGAATACATGGCTCGGGTGACCCATGTATTCAAAATCGTTGTCAAGAGGCTGACAGGGTTTTTCAGCCTCACATCTTCGCCATGTCCACTAAGACGTGATTTCTGGGAGGTGTGCCGAATACAAAGCTGAGATACACGTGATAAATAATTTTGTATCTATCTAGCTATTTATCTTTTAAAAGACCGTGAAATTGAATATTTTAAACTTTCGTTTAACTTACCATGTCCCATAACCTGCATAACCTCATCGTTAGCCAGAGTCGCTGAAACTGGAAACATACCAGCTGACAGTGCCTTTCCGAGCGTGACTATATCAGGCTTTACGTGCTCATGGTCCACACAAAGCATCGTACCAGTGCGGTATAAGCCAGTTTGTACCTGTAGAATAGTTTAAAATATAATAACTATTATAAATGCATAATCGTTCATAATTATGTTACATTAAATACGTAAAATAAAGAATGTTTTAAAATAATAACCATTGCAATTTTTATTATGGCTACCATGGTAAAATTAAGGCGACGGAAAGCCGAACCTACTTGTTCCATCATAAATTTGAAAGAAAATGTACAACATTTAGGATGATCTAAAGGGATCTATGAGTTCGAAATAATTGGTATACTTTTCGAATCTTTGATAAGTGTATCTTGATAATTTCAACTATTGTGGGCCATAATGTCATAATGCGGACCAAAATTTCTAGTAAAAATGCGGAACTCGAGCCCGGTGGCATAGTGGTTAGGTCGCCTGATGTTACTTTGTAAGGTTCCAGATTCGATTCCCGGCTGAGCTGCCATTTTCCGTTATGAGAAAATTAACGGAATTGCATTTCAGTGCTGTCGATCGAATGCAATAACAAGACACACACTTACACAAATGTTACACGCACTCATGCATATAAACACTTCATAGTAGGGTTGGTTGGAAGAGATTGACGTATGACAATAAACCCGCCCATTGTGAAATTTCACAATAAAGAGTATAAACCAACAAACAAACAAAAGAGAACGCATTGGGTCCCAGAAATTTTCCCCTTTAAATGAAAAGTCTCAAAATTTAGGACTACCAAATAACACTTAAAAATATATTAAAGACAAAGCAAAGAAATCACCATTCATGGTAACCCAGTCGAGGTATATACATATATATATATATATATATATATATATATATATATATATATATATATATATATATATATATATATATATATATATATATATATATATATATATATATATATATATATATATATATATATATATATATATATATATATATATATATATATATATATATATATATATATATATATATATATATATATATATATATATATATATATATATATATATATATATATATATATATATATATATATATATATATATATATATATATTCTTTATATATATATAAATTCTATATATATAAATTTTAAGTTTTCAGCTGAATATTGATCGCAGCTTCTTTATATCGCACCTTTAGAAAATAAAAAAACGAAATTCGAAATTTTAAATTCTTCCATCTGTCAAGTAGCTCGTCTTGTCTTGTTATTTCCCCTGAAATAATAGGAAATTGAGTGAGTTTACGTATAAAGAAGGATTGTAGCTTAATTTTTGAGATAATTGGATGAAGGGTGAGCGTTTACTAGTTGAAAAATGGGCCCAACTTAAACCTACTCCTCTTTCCGCAAGTGAGAGGCATTCATCATTCTCGTTAACACCTAAAGCATTCCCGAATCCGATCAAGGGAATCCTTCGTCACGATGTAAGTGGCTTTTATAATTATTTACTTTATAATCATCTTATTGATCAATTCTAAAAAGAATATATACACAAAACTATCAAATATTTCAATATATATATATATATATATATATATATATATATATATATATATATATATATATATATATATATATATATATATATATATATATATATATATATATATATATATATATATATATATATATATATATATATATATATATATATATATATATATATATATATATATATATATATATATATATATATATATATATATATATATATATATATATAATTATTTATATATATATATATATATATATATATATATATATATATATATATATATATATATATATATATATATATATATATATATATGATAAGGTTTGTAAAGAAATCCGTTTATAGGATCATGTTTTTATTTAAAATAAAATTAGTAAAAGCTACTTAAAAAGTAGTGAAGGAAATCCCAGGTTGTATTGGGAAATGCTTATGTTTGAATGAGATATACTTACGGATGTGCACGACTTTCGACAGGTGCAATGTAAGTTTAAAGGTCCTTTTGCAGTCGACTAACGATCACTATTCATCCATATATCTCATAAATAGGGCTTATCCTTATGCAACACAAAATGCCTTCAAATGAGACGAATTAAGCGAAAAAATTAAAAATTAAACTATTGATCATTTCGGCAAGGCCGTTTTATAAATGAAAGTGACATTACGAAATAATTCAAATTTCGAATGCCACTAACATTTAAAATATGATACAATTGGCTGAGTTTGTTATCAACGAGCCATTAAATCGAATTAAAAATAAATAAAAAAACTCCACATGCTCAATGAAATGAAAGAAGAAACTTAAATCTTTATTTCTGGCAGAGAAGTTTATAAAAAAGATTGTATAATGTTATCAAAATAGGGTAAACCTATATAAAATTGTATAATATTAAAAAATTGTAAAGAAACATTGTAGAAAACAGTATAATATTGTTATATTTGATAAGGTTTGTAAAGAAATCCGTTTATAGGATCATGTTTTTATTTAAAATAAAATTAGTAAAAGCTACTTAAAAAGTAGTGAAGGAAATCCCAGGTTGTATTGGGAAATGCTTATGTTTGAATGAGATATACTTACGGATGTGCACGACTTTCGACAGGTGCAATGTAAGTTTAAAGGTCCTTTTGCAGTCGACTAACGATCACTATTCATCCATATATCTCATAAATAGGGCTTATCCTTATGCAACACAAAATGCCTTCAAATGAGACGAATTAAGCGAAAAAATTAAAAATTAAACTATTGATCATTTCGGCAAGGCCGTTTTATAAATGAAAGTGACATTACGAAATAATTCAAATTTCGAATGCCACTAACATTTAAAATATGATACAATTGGCTGAGTTTGTTATCAACGAGCCATTAAATCGAATTAAAAATAAATAAAAAAACTCCACATGCTCAATGAAATGAAAGAAGAAACTTAAATCTTTATTTCTGGCAGAGAAGTTTATAAAAAAGATTGTATAATGTTATCAAAATAGGGTAAACCTATATAAAATTGTATAATATTAAAAAATTGTAAAGAAACATTGTAGAAAACAGTATAATATTGTTATATTTGATAAGGTTTGTAAAGAAATCCGTTTATAGGATCATGTTTTTATTTAAAATAAAATTAGTAAAAGCTACTTAAAAAGTAGTGAAGGAAATCCCAGGTTGTATTGGGAAATGCTTATGTTTGAATGAGATATACTTACGGATGTGCACGACTTTCGACAGGTGCAATGTAAGTTTAAAGGTCCTTTTGCAGTCGACTAACGATCACTATTCATCCATATATCTCATAAATAGGGCTTATCCTTATGCAACACAAAATGCCTTCAAATGAGACGAATTAAGCGAAAAAATTAAAAATTAAACTATTGATCATTTCGGCAAGGCCGTTTTATAAATGAAAGTGACATTACGAAATAATTCAAATTTCGAATGCCACTAACATTTAAAATATGATACAATTGGCTGAGTTTGTTATCAACGAGCCATTAAATCGAATTAAAAATAAATAAAAAAACTCCACATGCTCAATGAAATGAAAGAAGAAACTTAAATCTTTATTTCTGGCAGAGAAGTTTATAAAAAAGATTGTATAATGTTATCAAAATAGGGTAAACCTATATAAAATTGTATAATATTAAAAAATTGTAAAGAAACATTGTAGAAAACAGTATAATATTGTTATATTTGATAAGGTTTGTAAAGAAATCCGTTTATAGGATCATGTTTTTATTTAAAATAAAATTAGTAAAAGCTACTTAAAAAGTAGTGAAGGAAATCCCAGGTTGTATTGGGAAATGCTTATGTTTGAATGAGATATACTTACGGATGTGCACGACTTTCGACAGGTGCAATGTAAGTTTAAAGGTCCTTTTGCAGTCGACTAACGATCACTATTCATCCATATATCTCATAAATAGGGCTTATCCTTATGCAACACAAAATGCCTTCAAATGAGACGAATTAAGCGAAAAAATTAAAAATTAAACTATTGATCATTTCGGCAAGGCCGTTTTATAAATGAAAGTGACATTACGAAATAATTCAAATTTCGAATGCCACTAACATTTAAAATATGATACAATTGGCTGAGTTTGTTATCAACGAGCCATTAAATCGAATTAAAAATAAATAAAAAAACTCCACATGCTCAATGAAATGAAAGAAGAAACTTAAATCTTTATTTCTGGCAGAGAAGTTTATAAAAAAGATTGTATAATGTTATCAAAATAGGGTAAACCTATATAAAATTGTATAATATTAAAAAATTGTAAAGAAACATTGTAGAAAACAGTATAATATTGTTATATTTGATAAGGTTTGTAAAGAAATCCGTTTATAGGATCATGTTTTTATTTAAAATAAAATTAGTAAAAGCTACTTAAAAAGTAGTGAAGGAAATCCCATCTTTTTAAATGTTAGTGGCATTCGAAATTTGAATTATTTCGTAATGTCACTTTCATTTATAAAACGGCCTTGCCGAAATGATCAATAGTTTAATTTTTAATTTTTTCGCTTAATTCGTCTCATTTGAAGGCATTTTGTGTTGCATAAGGATAAGCCCTATTTATGAGATATATGGATGAATAGTGATCGTTAGTCGACTGCAAAAGGACCTTTAAACTTACATTGCACCTGTCGAAAGTCGTGCACATCCGTAAGTATATCTCATTCAAACATAAGCATTTCCCAATACAACCTGGGATTTCCTTCACTACTTTTTAAGTAGCTTTTACTAATTTTATTTTAAATAAAAACATGATCCTATAAACGGATTTCTTTACAAACCTTATCAAATATAACAATATTATACTGTTTTCTACAATGTTTCTTTACAATTTTTTAATATTATACAATTTTATATAGGTTTACCCTATTTTGATAACATTATACAATCTTTTTTATAAACTTCTCTGCCAGAAATAAAGATTTAAGTTTCTTCTTTCATTTCATTGAGCATGTGGAGTTTTTTTATTTATTTTTAATTCGATTTAATGGCTCGTTGATAACAAACTCAGCCAATTGTATCATATTTTAAATGTTAGTGGCATTCGAAATTTGAATTATTTCGTAATGTCACTTTCATTTATAAAACGGCCTTGCCGAAATGATCAATAGTTTAATTTTTAATTTTTTCGCTTAATTCGTCTCATTTGAAGGCATTTTGTGTTGCATAAGGATAAGCCCTATTTATGAGATATATGGATGAATAGTGATCGTTAGTCGACTGCAAAAGGACCTTTAAACTTACATTGCACCTGTCGAAAGTCGTGCACATCCGTAAGTATATCTCATTCAAACATAAGCATTTCCCAATACAACCTGGGATTTCCTTCACTACTTTTTAAGTAGCTTTTACTAATTTTATTTTAAATAAAAACATGATCCTATAAACGGATTTCTTTACAAACCTTATCAAATATAACAATATTATACTGTTTTCTACAATGTTTCTTTACAATTTTTTAATATTATACAATTTTATATAGGTTTACCCTATTTTGATAACATTATACAATCTTTTTTATAAACTTCTCTGCCAGAAATAAAGATTTAAGTTTCTTCTTTCATTTCATTGAGCATGTGGAGTTTTTTTATTTATTTTTAATTCGATTTAATGGCTCGTTGATAACAAACTCAGCCAATTGTATCATATTTTAAATGTTAGTGGCATTCGAAATTTGAATTATTTCGTAATGTCACTTTCATTTATAAAACGGCCTTGCCGAAATGATCAATAGTTTAATTTTTAATTTTTTCGCTTAATTCGTCTCATTTGAAGGCATTTTGTGTTGCATAAGGATAAGCCCTATTTATGAGATATATGGATGAATAGTGATCGTTAGTCGACTGCAAAAGGACCTTTAAACTTACATTGCACCTGTCGAAAGTCGTGCACATCCGTAAGTATATCTCATTCAAACATAAGCATTTCCCAATACAACCTGGGATTTCCTTCACTACTTTTTAAGTAGCTTTTACTAATTTTATTTTAAATAAAAACATGATCCTATAAACGGATTTCTTTACAAACCTTATCAAATATAACAATATTATACTGTTTTCTACAATGTTTCTTTACAATTTTTTAATATTATACAATTTTATATAGGTTTACCCTATTTTGATAACATTATACAATCTTTTTTATAAACTTCTCTGCCAGAAATAAAGATTTAAGTTTCTTCTTTCATTTCATTGAGCATGTGGAGTTTTTTTATTTATTTTTAATTCGATTTAATGGCTCGTTGATAACAAACTCAGCCAATTGTATCATATTTTAAATGTTAGTGGCATTCGAAATTTGAATTATTTCGTAATGTCACTTTCATTTATAAAACGGCCTTGCCGAAATGATCAATAGTTTAATTTTTAATTTTTTCGCTTAATTCGTCTCATTTGAAGGCATTTTGTGTTGCATAAGGATAAGCCCTATTTATGAGATATATGGATGAATAGTGATCGTTAGTCGACTGCAAAAGGACCTTTAAACTTACATTGCACCTGTCGAAAGTCGTGCACATCCGTAAGTATATCTCATTCAAACATAAGCATTTCCCAATACAACCTGGGATTTCCTTCACTACTTTTTAAGTAGCTTTTACTAATTTTATTTTAAATAAAAACATGATCCTATAAACGGATTTCTTTACAAACCTTATCAAATATAACAATATTATACTGTTTTCTACAATGTTTCTTTACAATTTTTTAATATTATACAATTTTATATAGGTTTACCCTATTTTGATAACATTATACAATCTTTTTTATAAACTTCTCTGCCAGAAATAAAGATTTAAGTTTCTTCTTTCATTTCATTGAGCATGTGGAGTTTTTTTATTTATTTTTAATTCGATTTAATGGCTCGTTGATAACAAACTCAGCCAATTGTATCATATTTTAAATGTTAGTGGCATTCGAAATTTGAATTATTTCGTAATGTCACTTTCATTTATAAAACGGCCTTGCCGAAATGATCAATAGTTTAATTTTTAATTTTTTCGCTTAATTCGTCTCATTTGAAGGCATTTTGTGTTGCATAAGGATAAGCCCTATTTATGAGATATATGGATGAATAGTGATCGTTAGTCGACTGCAAAAGGACCTTTAAACTTACATTGCACCTGTCGAAAGTCGTGCACATCCGTAAGTATATCTCATTCAAACATAAGCATTTCCCAATACAACCTGGGATTTCCTTCACTACTTTTTAAGTAGCTTTTACTAATTTTATTTTAAATAAAAACATGATCCTATAAACGGATTTCTTTACAAACCTTATCAAATATAACAATATTATACTGTTTTCTACAATGTTTCTTTACAATTTTTTAATATTATACAATTTTATATAGGTTTACCCTATTTTGATAACATTATACAATCTTTTTTATAAACTTCTCTGCCAGAAATAAAGATTTAAGTTTCTTCTTTCATTTCATTGAGCATGTGGAGTTTTTTTATTTATTTTTAATTCGATTTAATGGCTCGTTGATAACAAACTCAGCCAATTGTATCATATTTTAAATGTTAGTGGCATTCGAAATTTGAATTATTTCGTAATGTCACTTTCATTTATAAAACGGCCTTGCCGAAATGATCAATAGTTTAATTTTTAATTTTTTCGCTTAATTCGTCTCATTTGAAGGCATTTTGTGTTGCATAAGGATAAGCCCTATTTATGAGATATATGGATGAATAGTGATCGTTAGTCGACTGCAAAAGGACCTTTAAACTTACATTGCACCTGTCGAAAGTCGTGCACATCCGTAAGTATATCTCATTCAAACATAAGCATTTCCCAATACAACCTGGGATTTCCTTCACTACTTTTTAAGTAGCTTTTACTAATTTTATTTTAAATAAAAACATGATCCTATAAACGGATTTCTTTACAAACCTTATCAAATATAACAATATTATACTGTTTTCTACAATGTTTCTTTACAATTTTTTAATATTATACAATTTTATATAGGTTTACCCTATTTTGATAACATTATACAATCTTTTTTATAAACTTCTCTGCCAGAAATAAAGATTTAAGTTTCTTCTTTCATTTCATTGAGCATGTGGAGTTTTTTTATTTATTTTTAATTCGATTTAATGGCTCGTTGATAACAAACTCAGCCAATTGTATCATATTTTAAATGTTAGTGGCATTCGAAATTTGAATTATTTCGTAATGTCACTTTCATTTATAAAACGGCCTTGCCGAAATGATCAATAGTTTAATTTTTAATTTTTTCGCTTAATTCGTCTCATTTGAAGGCATTTTGTGTTGCATAAGGATAAGCCCTATTTATGAGATATATGGATGAATAGTGATCGTTAGTCGACTGCAAAAGGACCTTTAAACTTACATTGCACCTGTCGAAAGTCGTGCACATCCGTAAGTATATCTCATTCAAACATAAGCATTTCCCAATACAACCTGGGATTTCCTTCACTACTTTTTAAGTAGCTTTTACTAATTTTATTTTAAATAAAAACATGATCCTATAAACGGATTTCTTTACAAACCTTATCAAATATAACAATATTATACTGTTTTCTACAATGTTTCTTTACAATTTTTTAATATTATACAATTTTATATAGGTTTACCCTATTTTGATAACATTATACAATCTTTTTTATAAACTTCTCTGCCAGAAATAAAGATTTAAGTTTCTTCTTTCATTTCATTGAGCATGTGGAGTTTTTTTATTTATTTTTAATTCGATTTAATGGCTCGTTGATAACAAACTCAGCCAATTGTATCATATTTTAAATGTTAGTGGCATTCGAAATTTGAATTATTTCGTAATGTCACTTTCATTTATAAAACGGCCTTGCCGAAATGATCAATAGTTTAATTTTTAATTTTTTCGCTTAATTCGTCTCATTTGAAGGCATTTTGTGTTGCATAAGGATAAGCCCTATTTATGAGATATATGGATGAATAGTGATCGTTAGTCGACTGCAAAAGGACCTTTAAACTTACATTGCACCTGTCGAAAGTCGTGCACATCCGTAAGTATATCTCATTCAAACATAAGCATTTCCCAATACAACCTGGGATTTCCTTCACTACTTTTTAAGTAGCTTTTACTAATTTTATTTTAAATAAAAACATGATCCTATAAACGGATTTCTTTACAAACCTTATCAAATATAACAATATTATACTGTTTTCTACAATGTTTCTTTACAATTTTTTAATATTATACAATTTTATATAGGTTTACCCTATTTTGATAACATTATACAATCTTTTTTATAAACTTCTCTGCCAGAAATAAAGATTTAAGTTTCTTCTTTCATTTCATTGAGCATGTGGAGTTTTTTTATTTATTTTTAATTCGATTTAATGGCTCGTTGATAACAAACTCAGCCAATTGTATCATATTTTAAATGTTAGTGGCATTCGAAATTTGAATTATTTCGTAATGTCACTTTCATTTATAAAACGGCCTTGCCGAAATGATCAATAGTTTAATTTTTAATTTTTTCGCTTAATTCGTCTCATTTGAAGGCATTTTGTGTTGCATAAGGATAAGCCCTATTTATGAGATATATGGATGAATAGTGATCGTTAGTCGACTGCAAAAGGACCTTTAAACTTACATTGCACCTGTCGAAATTCGTGCACATCCGTAAGTATATCTCATTCAAACATAAGCATTTCCCAATACAACCTGGGATTTCCTTCACTACTTTTTAAGTAGCTTTTACTAATTTTATTTTAAATAAAAACATGATCCTATAAACGGATTTCTTTACAAACCTTATCAAATATAACAATATTATACTGTTTTCTACAATGTTTCTTTACAATTTTTTAATATTATACAATTTTATATAGGTTTACCCTATTTTGATAACATTATACAATCTTTTTTATAAACTTCTCTGCCAGAAATAAAGATTTAAGTTTCTTCTTTCATTTCATTGAGCATGTGGAGTTTTTTTATTTATTTTTAATTCGATTTAATGGCTCGTTGATAACAAACTCAGCCAATTGTATCATATTTTAAATGTTAGTGGCATTCGAAATTTGAATTATTTCGTAATGTCACTTTCATTTATAAAACGGCCTTGCCGAAATGATCAATAGTTTAATTTTTAATTTTTTCGCTTAATTCGTCTCATTTGAAGGCATTTTGTGTTGCATAAGGATAAGCCCTATTTATGAGATATATGGATGAATAGTGATCGTTAGTCGACTGCAAAAGGACCTTTAAACTTACATTGCACCTGTCGAAAGTCGTGCACATCCGTAAGTATATCTCATTCAAACATAAGCATTTCCCAATACAACCTGGGATTTCCTTCACTACTTTTTAAGTAGCTTTTACTAATTTTATTTTAAATAAAAACATGATCCTATAAACGGATTTCTTTACAAACCTTATCAAATATAACAATATTATACTGTTTTCTACAATGTTTCTTTACAATTTTTTAATATTATACAATTTTATATAGGTTTACCCTATTTTGATAACATTATACAATCTTTTTTATAAACTTCTCTGCCAGAAATAAAGATTTAAGTTTCTTCTTTCATTTCATTGAGCATGTGGAGTTTTTTTATTTATTTTTAATTCGATTTAATGGCTCGTTGATAACAAACTCAGCCAATTGTATCATATTTTAAATGTTAGTGGCATTCGAAATTTGAATTATTTCGTAATGTCACTTTCATTTATAAAACGGCCTTGCCGAAATGATCAATAGTTTAATTTTTAATTTTTTCGCTTAATTCGTCTCATTTGAAGGCATTTTGTGTTGCATAAGGATAAGCCCTATTTATGAGATATATGGATGAATAGTGATCGTTAGTCGACTGCAAAAGGACCTTTAAACTTACATTGCACCTGTCGAAAGTCGTGCACATCCGTAAGTATATCTCATTCAAACATAAGCATTTCCCAATACAACC
>CALYMY010000506.1:0-22405 GCA_944548615.1 Micropterix aruncella | reverse complement strand
ATATATATATATATATATATATATATATATATATATGTGTGTATATGTATATTTATATTAACTATATTTTTACATTTTATTATTACCGTATCGTATTATTTATATTAATTTATTGTTTGTGCACGTGTATGTATGTATATATGTATATACGTTATATATCATCATATATCATACATCTACATAACTCATAATATGGCTTATCTTACTTACTTACTTAGCTTACCCTATCCCTTTCCCCTTACTTGAACCTGCATTTGTTTCATTGCTCATTGCGCTGTAACAATAGATTTAATTTAATTGTGAAAACTTTTAATTGGCCTTAGATGTATATATTATGTGTTAGTATTAAGTATAAAACGCTGTAAGTTTTCTGAAAAATAAAAATAAAAATAAAATAATAAAAATGTAAAATTTAAAAAATCCGCCTAGTTAGGCAGACTTTGTATATCACCTTTATAAGCATTTAATGTCGGAAACAAATGTATTGTTATTCCTTTTCACGTACGTATTTGTACGTATACGTACTTCTGCCATCATATTTCATAATGATACTAATATTTCTTAACCACGCCCGACTTAAACGTGTACGCGAGCCAGCATCGGGAGCGATTTTCAAAGCTATATATCCTTATTCTCTATTATGTTCTAGTCATCTAACCACGCCGGACTTAAACGTGTACGCGAGCCAGCATCGGGAGCGATTTTAAAAGCTACACCCTTGTGCAAATTAATGTGGACAAAACAATTTTTCTTAAAAAATGTGTTTTATTCTTACAAAAAATACAATCAGATACAAAGTCGTAACATTAATATTTGATATGTCCACCCTTGGCTTGCAGCACCATATTAATGCATTTCGGTATTGATTCTACCAGCGATTTGCAGTTGTTTTGAATTTTTGGATCCCGATGCCACACTTAAATCACTGACTCGATCAAGTTGGTTTTCGTTGCGCAGTCCATTTTTCTGAGCCTTGTCTTGGATGGACCACAAATTCTTAGTTGGATTGAGGTCTAATGAGTTGCCAGGCCAATTAAAACGTTTATCCCAGTGTCGGTGCAGAATTATTTCACAATCATCGATGCATGCTAAGGTGCCAAGTCTTGTTGGAAAATGGGAGTTTCCAAATTTATTTTTGAGAGCTCAGGGACCATTTTATCTTGCAAATCCTTTATGTATTTTTTACTATTCATCATCCCTATGATGGGTACCAATAGTCCTGTACCATTAAAGGAGAAACATCCCGAAAACATTTGCTTCACGGGGTGTTTGACTGATTGCTGAATGTGAGCTAATGAAAGTGATTCACCATCGGTCCGGCGAACAAACTGATGACGCATGCCCTGGACAAAGAAATGGCTTTCATCTGAAAACAACACCTTTTTCCAGTCATCTTGGGTCCAGTCTTTATATTTATGTGCCCAAACCATCTTTTTCTTCTTCATCACAGCAGTTAAGAGTTGCTTCTTAAGGGGCTTTCGAGCCTATCGCCCAACTTTTAGCAGACGACGCCGCACTGCCGAGGCATGTACTGTTATCCCAGTAACAGCTAGCTCTCTCTGTAAGTCGTCGCTGGTCTTTGTGATTGGTCTTCTGGGATTTATTTTACTGTTTCTCAACTAAAACACATCATCTTTCTTAGTGCTTTTTATTTCTCGGCCACATTTTCCTTCTCTTCATGGTGAAATTGAGTCAGTTTCTCGATTGAGTTTGATCAGTTTGTTAACTGCACTTTTAGAAATGCCACACTCTTCTGCAAACTGCCTTTAAGTCTTTTCAATATGTTCAGATAGTGTATTAACCTTAGAACGAACTTCTATTGAAATATCCATTGCTAACATACACCCAAACTGTCACTGAAAACTAATGAAAAAGTAAAAAATCTCAGACGAATCGTCAAAAAGTCAAATCACTCAAAAATTTGTAAGCTACTCATGCAACAATACGCCTGTGTGCTTGACTAAGGTTAACTGACACTAATGTGACGTTGACAGCTGCTAATAGTGCTGACATAACGAAACGTGAAGCAAAATCTGTACCAGTATGAAAAATATGCTTTGTCCACATTAATTTGCACAAGGGTGTATATATCCTTATTCTCTATTATGTTCTAGCCATCTCAGTCGACCTAGAGTTTTAAAACATGACACATAAATAATAAGTTGTGAAAAAGACGAGAATATCCCCTTCTCCGGAAAAATAATCCCCACCTCCACAAATATAGAAAGAATCGACGCCTGAGAAACTCCCCTAAGAGTTCGTACGTACAAACAAACGTAAGCGATCGCGTTTTAAAATGCCAAGCGGTATTATCGGATCGCTCCAGACGGGCTCCTCGAGCCGACCACCTCGATATCGTTTCTGACGGAAATTAAACGTCCTGTCAAATGAAAGTTTGTTTCGACGCGAACTTTTAGCCGATATTCGATATTTTCATCGCACCGAGTAAAACTACATAGGCGAGCGAGCACTCCTGCGAGAAAACTTAAAGAAAACTCGGTGGCGGATTCGAGAACGAGCAAGTTTATCGTTGAGAGATTTCCACACGAGTCACGCTAGAAATATGTGATTTTTTGCTAGTAGTCGAAAGAAAATACGTAGCGTTTGCGACTGCACGACAAACCTTCCAAGGGATTTCTATATGTAAAACTAAACAACATTTTCTTTGTATTATTTTGGGGTTTTCTATAATTTATATAATATGTTAGGGGATTTTTGTGCTGCAATTTATTCTTTATTTAAAAATAAGTTGAAATCCGTGTACCCCTTTTTATTTAGGCCTTTGTTACTAAGAAAAAACATCTGAACATCTTAACCTTGAACATAAAAAAGGTTTTACCCTGTAATCAAGGCTTAAGCAAAAAAAACATGACTTTAAATAATATTTTCATGTAGAATAATATCTACAATTTGGTGGTACTAAAACCTCTATTGGTTTTGTCCCAATAGAGTTAAATATACCATCCTGACTTGAATTAAACGTAGTTTCTGGTAGTTAAAAGATCTGCGCGATCAGGTAGCGGAAAGGAGGTCTTTTGGCCAAGTGTAAAATGTAAAACGAACGTCCTTTATCGGTAAATTAGTCCAAGAGATATGGTTCTGGTCACTACTAAAAACTTTGTTGGCACTGGATTGGCAATCTCTTAGGAATCTATGGAGGTGAAAGACGTAAGCCACAGTCGCCTCAGTTTGGTTGGCAAATTGTGAATTTATATTCTCCTATATTGGCAGTGCTGAATAGATCTAAGCCACTTAGGTATATTTAAAAAGACGATTAAAATCAACTCCATTATTTAAAAAAACCTTGTAAAAGCATTTTTTAACATTATGAGTACCTATCTCAAATAACTAGTATTTCTGCTAATTTTGTTGAAAAATATTACCAAGAAAAAAAAACAAAAAATCCTTTTTTGTTTTTTACACGAAATAATAAAATGCCTATTATCTCTAACCTAGGTTGGTGTGGATTAGTTCAGTGTACCTCCGAGGAGACTATGAAGAGTAACCGCAGACGTTATTGGTGATCAGAGTATGAGGTGTGAGAGATAGGGGACGAATGCTTAGCGAAATTTGCTACCCGCCTGGCTTTGATAAAAAGATGTGTTGATAACGATGCGCCAATAACTAAATATTAACGTTCACTGCACCCTACCCAACAATTTTAGACGGTTGAACGGCTCCTATATGGGTTATTTTCGGTCGGTGATACTGAATTCTTTTGCGCATTCCTTAGGATCATCAAAAAGTCGTGCGCGCAGTATAGATAATTAAAAGCTTTATATTCTATCGTCCTTGCTATGACTGTCTTCACTTTAGGCGTCATAGCATGCGATGTTGCCGCACTTAAAATAGGCTGTTCCGACCAACTGACGCCGGCATACGTACAACATACATCCTTTTTGCTGAAATTGCGTTTTTCCTTCCCGAAATATATGTATGTGTATTACTGATGGTTTTAAGTAAACGCACCATTAATATACGTCTGTGGGTTGTGGTTGCTGTGAAATTGGCCTGAATTTCATTGTGGTGATAAGAATGGTGGTTTTTTTTTAATCTATAAAACTAAGATTTTCTATGTCTTCATAAAAATGCCTTATTCGTATTGCCCAGGTTGTCTAAGTAATTATGCTAACAGAGACAGAGAATGAAAATGTATGTCATATTTCTCACCAAGATAAACATTCACCATACCTTATAGCACCTATTGAATGTAGATTTTTTAATACATCAGTAATCAAATGTTGGAATCCATGTTATGAACAATATGTTTCGGACATTGAAAGAGTTCAGAAAACGGTTCTGAGGTGGATGCGTTTTAAATTCTTTCAGGAAATAGAATTCGCCGATTACAACGCCCAAACTCACTTTTTTAAATGTCAATCTCTGAAGACGAGACGTACTCTTACAGATCTTCTCCTCATTAATTCACTTTTTACCCATAAACTCGACTGCCCTGATCTGCTCAATTGTTTCCCGCTGAACGTTCCGTCGACCCACAGAACTCGTCGTTGTGATGTCTTCCGTCCGCCGCATTGTTAAACCAATAACGCTCTATTCTCGCCGGTGCCCCGTATAATGCACTCATTTGTGAAAATTGTTAATTGCTTTGATGGTATGCTTCTCAGTAAATCACAATTCAAGCAACTCGCCTCTGCAAAAATAACTGACTAAAAAAAAAAAAAAAATAAACACCAAACTGAAATTAATATAAAATATTTAAGGTATTAGAAGAGTATAACAAAATAGGTAAATTATCAATAGGTAGAAAACGTTTTTAGATTTATATCAAATAACTTAATGTAATATTATCTCTAGTACGTAAGACTGATGTAAATCTGTTGTTTTTTCAAATAAAGAGAAAAAAAAAAATCAACACCTGTTACTTAGCTCTCCATGCCAATAACATTTAAAAATTACCAAATGTATCTAGAATTCAACAATTATCGTTGCAGATGAAAATTTCTTTAAATTCAGAACCAGAAAACCAACATTTTATAGAAACAATTATCGTTGAGATTAATACATCAATAATCAACAACCTGTTACTTAGCTCTCCGTGCCAATAACATTTAAATATTACCAAATGTATCTAGAATTCAACAATTATCGTCGAGATAAAAATTTCTTTAAATTCAGAACCAGAAAACCAACATTTTATAGAAATGTTTTTTTTTTGTTTTATGAAATGTACGTCAATCGAAAAGATTATTTCTGCCTTCACACATATTTTGTTACGTAACTGTTCAAAAAACAAGTCATAAAAGTAGATTGTATAGCAATTAATAGAGAAAATTGTCAACGTTAAAATCACAGATGTTTACTTTGTTTTTGTAATGACTTTGTATGTCATTATGTAAGTTCTATCACTATATTATACAATTGTTACTGTATTATACAATTATTATCTACCCGATATATACTGATCAAAATATTTATTCCAATATGTAATTTTAACAGGTCGTCATGTTAGAATTTAGGTTCGTCTTGAGGATTATGGCTACTTGGGGGAAGATTTCAATAAAAAATTCATTAAATACTCTAACCCTTGGGTGATGAGGAAACGAGGTAATGTATTTATTTGCAAAATTATTTACTGATATTAATATTTTTTTAATAATTTTAAAGTCATAGGAATGTGTTATATTTTCCTTAGCCGCCCTATAAGCATGTTTGGTTATATGAATAGAATCGTTGAATCAGCCATGACTGGTTTTCCTTAAGTATAATCCGAAATAATTTAATTTAAATATGTATTCACGGTATTATATAATTTTTTAGTTTTTATTTTCCAGCTGCACGTTGGCGCCGCCAGGTCAATGTCGGCATACTTTTATCTGTGATTTGAGACATTGCTATTTCTGCAGTTGGGCATGAAGTAGAGGCTTCGTTGTGTTCTTGCTTATGCTAAAACCCATGTGCATTTATGGCGTTTTGGGTTATTGCAAATTCTAAAGCACAATCTGTCTTGTAGGTTCTATCTTAGCGTTGCAAAAACAGGTTTTCGTTTTAGCCCTGAAAATGCTAATAAAAAATATAATTTCGGGAGCTAATGGGCCCTGTTACAGTTAGTCCACTGAGACCCATGTGCTCAGGGTCTGCAGAAGTGCAAGCCAGGGTAGGACTCTGCCCTGCCCTAAAGGAAATGAGACATTAATTTGACGTTTTCTTCCTTTAAATAATCAATTGTTTGTCGTGCTATATGAGAGCTGACATTGTTGCGATGACGAATGGTGCAACGTTTCCGGTCGTTTTTCCTGACTTTCTCGATGATTTCTGGCAAACAATTAACAAATTAACTTTCTACTATTCTTTAAAGGAATAGTTG
Source organism: Micropterix aruncella (assembly GCA_944548615.1). Taxonomy (NCBI): domain Eukaryota; kingdom Metazoa; phylum Arthropoda; class Insecta; order Lepidoptera; family Micropterigidae; genus Micropterix; species Micropterix aruncella. The sequence goes on along the minus strand of CALYMY010000506.1, from coordinate 16,080 downwards.
CGACACGTCTGATACAAATGAAGAAACAAACGATTATTTTCTTGGGTACTTCGTGAACGAACAACTTACGAACACTCGAAGTGTGGGTTTCTTTAGCTTTCGGTTCATGTGAATATATACAAGTTTTGTCACATGTTGTATATGGATTTGAAATTCCTCGCTTGTTTTTTTTTGCATGTTTTGTGCATTTTATAATTAACATCAGCCTAATTCAAGATTCTTTGAAATTATGGGGAATCCACCGGGAACATAACTTTTACTAAGCTAAATTTTAATACAAAAAATGTACATACTGCAGTCATCGATATGTTTAAGGTTGCCTATATCTCACTGTCAGGTCATATTATGCCGATCTTCTTGAACCATGTTGCGCATATCATTGATGTATTTTGGGCGATCTTCTTAAAATATATCACTGACGAATGCACGTCCACAACGAAATTCTGCAAACGAAAAATTGTTATTCTTCTTTTTTGATGGTACTTCATTAGCAAAAGTTGAACAAAAAGATTATATGAATTGATTTTGAGTTAGGCATTTAATAAAATCGTAATAAACCTTGACGTGAAATTTCTGTGAACTAACTGCTTGGTTAATTTCTAAGCTGCCACTGTTTTCACAATAACTAATGCTACATTTTAGTTTTAATTTAGATGAATCTTAAATTAAGTTACAGTTCATAAAATTTTAAAAGCAAGATTTTTATGTAAAATGAATAATTACTCCCAAAATACACAATGAACGGTAACTCGAGCCCTCCGTTAGATAGAACTAATAACCTTATCAGTTATATTTTTCTTAAATACGCGACCTAATCCAACGCATCTGAACGACATGATTATCTGTACAGTTATGCGATATCCGACGGTCACAACTACAAGTTATATTTAACATGAACATTTATAGATAAAGTAAGATCATAACCATGTTAGTTGTCAAAATGACGTAACGGATTGATACGAGATGGCAGTGGCGGTCTCTTCATATAAGCCGAAAAGCCGGGCTTGCCTATTCTTCGTAATTAACAATTAAATAAATTAATAACACAATTCGTAAAAAAAAACAATTAAATAAATTAATTTGCTATCTAACGAGTGCTATCTAGCGGACGGAGCTCGCTCCACGCGACAAAATTCGTTATGGCCGCGCGTCGATAAAGCAGCGTGCGATTGCAGCTGTGTACCGACGTGTCCTCTCGCTCGCTCGCACATGTGGGCTTTCAATGTGGCTTTCAAAATCAGTGTACCTCTCGCTCTAACCAGTGGCAAATTACGCAAAACAATTATAAGTATATAGAGGATTTTACTATGGAAACCAAAGCCGTGCTTGCCCATGAAGGTGACAGCGAACGTGTCAAATGTCGCAATGTGAGACGATGAGCGCGAACTTCACTTGACTGTAGTTAGTGTAGGTTTGTGCGACTGACATCACGGTATTTTTTATTGTGGAATTTCAATTCATTTGTGGTTTTTAGTGCCTGATAAACAATGGAGGAAATTGTCCCTTGTGGTGAGTTATGTGTACGACTTTTAATCGGCGAAGACAAAGTAAAATCTTTGAGTTTTGAGCAAAAGAAGTTACTAATTTCTGGACCTAAACCTACACCCGATTTGTGTATTTCTCAGACAAGTAAATCGCATAAAAGACAATTTAATAGATCAGTGTACAAAACTCACTGGGTAGTTGGATGCTCACATGTCAATAAATTGTTTTGTTACTGTTGTATTTTTTTTTCAAACGACTTAAATGTTTGGAATTCGTCCGGTTATGATGATCTAAATAATTTAGCCGGCGCGATAAAAAGACACATGAATTCGCAAAAACACATGAATGCGGTTATTTCGTTTAGTAATTTTGGTAAACAACGAATTGAGACATCTTTATCTCGGCAGTTAAATGATGAAATTTTGAAGCACAATATTCGCGTTGATCAAAATCGTAGTGTTTTTCAGAGATTAGTGGATATTGTTTGTCATTTAGCTCAACAAGAACTTCCATTCAGAGGTCACGATGAGTCCAAAACTTCGTTGAATAAGGGAAATTTTTTAGAACTCGTATCACTTCTTTCGAAATACGATATCGTTTTAGAAAAACACATGCAGCTTCAACAGTCTGATAAGCGAGGACCGAGTTATTTGTCTAATAAAATTCAAAATGATATTATTCATTCCGTAGCGGTTGTTATGAAAACTCGCATTGAATTTGAAATCAAAACAACAAAATTTGTTTCAATTATTATTGACGAAACTCCCGATATCAGTCACAAAGAACAATTATGCCTGATTCTTCGATATTATTTTGGAAACGACATTCATGACCGTTTTTTGGGGTTCGTTAATGTATCTGAAAGTCGTATAGCAGACACACTGTGTAATATTATTTTAGAATTGCTAAATAAACAGGAGTGTACCGCAAAATTAGTAGCACAGAGCTATGATGGCGCTAGTGTTATGTCGGGTGTTAGAAACGGAGTGCAATCAAAAATAAAAGATGTTTGTCCACAAGCAATTTACATTTGGTGCAATGCACACATTTTAGCCCTGGTGTTGTCTAAATCATGCAACAGAATTGGAGAAATCAGTTCGTTTTTTTCAACACTACAGTCTTTGTGTAATTTTTTTAGCCACAGTACAAAACGATCTGCCTTTTACGATACTCATTGTAGCAAAAAATTACCTCTTGCCCCCGCTACGCGTTGGGCGTATATCTCGCGAACTGTAAACACAGTTTTTGTGCAAAAAAATAATCTTATTACATTGTTTTCTGACATATGTGACAACCCTCAGGACTGGGACGGGGATACGGTTTTAGCAGCGGAGAATTTTGAAAACTCGTTGCGATCATTCCATTTAAATTTTTTTCTCCTTGTTTTCCACCGAATTTTTGAAAAAACTGATAGCTTGTACAATATCCTTCAAAAATCACAAGTCGATGTAGGTTATTGTAGCAATAAAATAAAGGAATTTCAGACTTGGTTACGTGTTGAATTTCAATCAGAATTTGATCTCCTTTATGAAAACATTCTGCAAAATAACTCAGCTCCTCGTTTGAGACGTAACGTACGCTGTGCTTATACTGAATATAAGCGACTTTTTGTCCAGGTAATTGACAACATATTCTGCGAGATTGAGGATCGATATTCGGAAATTTTCAAATTGAAATTTTTCCAACTCTTCAACAACAAACTATACGAGAAATACCGTTTAGATTTTCCTACAGAGGCATTAGATTCATTATTTGATATTTATGCAAACCATTTTGACAAACAAGTTTTAAAGAACCAATTGATTTGTTTGTACTCCTCTCCTGAATTGAAAGATTGCAATGTTTTTGAACTAATTGTTTTCATTAGTCAGAATAGCCTCGAAGACGCCTTTCCCCAATTGTTGAAGTTAGCGTATCTTGTCGTAACTATTCCTGCTACAAGTGCTTCCGCGGAACGTGCATTCTCATCTCTTAAACGTATTCATACTTACCTAAGAAATACACAGGGTCAGGAACGTCTATCTGAGTTATCAATGGTTGCTATTGAAAAACAGTTGTTAATAGAATTAAAGCGTTCGCCATCATTTTACTCAGACGTAATAAACTCATTTTTGAAAAAAGATAGACGCTTCGATTTAGAATATAAATAAGCTAGTTAAAGCTATGTACCTAGCACCTAATTACTTTTTGTTCCCTTTTTTTATAAAAAAGTCTTACAGCTCATACAAGCAAGGGTCAACTTCTTAACTCGATGTCACTCGCTCAAGCAAATAAAACGGTTTTTCTTAAAGCCACCGGAGGTATTCGACTGCTGATAAGTGTATGTTAAATTCTGTCTAGCAGTAGTATGCCTTCAGTGTGCTTTATTGAATCTACGACACAAGCAGTAAATTTCAAATTGAAGATTGAAGAGGAAAGAGGTACTACTTTTTGTTACTATAAAAAAACACAAAAAGGTATGTCGGGCTTGCCCCATTCACCAACCCCGGGCACGCCACTGCGAGATGGGAGGCATGAAAATGAAATAACGATCTCGCAATCCGGTTTCATGCGTATCGAATTGTAAATGTAGAGCTTATTGGATATATTTAATTTTAGGCTAACTAATCTGGCAATCTTACGAGTTTGATTCAATGGCTCCATAGGAGGTAATCAGTTTTCTGTTGTGAAATTAGATCACTGAGGATTCCGTAAAAGAATTCGACGCATAGGAACTACTCAAGGCTAACGCAACGCTTTTTGGATCGATAAAATTAATGTCAAACTGGTTCAGCATTTTATTTAGAGGTATGATTTGAAATTTAATTATTATTATTATTTTTTTTATTTTATTTTATTTGGTACCCAAACAGAATATTGACAACACATACAGTGACATATATACTACAGTTACATGACTATATCAATATCCTTTTTATATGAGTACACAATTAGCACAATGCATGAACAATGGTTGAATTTTTTAAAAAATACGTATAAAAAAAGGAAAAAAACAAAAAATACCAGAATTACAGTATTAAATAGGGACGCTTTGAAGGAGCATAAACTATCATGAAATATATCGATGCGATTGTCAAGATGAAATTTGTTATACAGACGACATATACGTGGGATTACGTTATTTACTCCGGTATAGTTTTTTGCTAAAGGTGTTTTAAATAAGTCTGGGTATCGAAGACTTCTTTTAGTAATGTTAAATTGTATTTTTTCTATACAAGAGGTATCGATTTTATTATTTAAAATTTTGTACAGAAACACTAAATCTGCAACCTGCCGGCGTTTTTCTAATGTGACAAATTTAAAAGCAGTCAGTCTTTCCTCGTAGCCAGTCAGATGATTCTTAAGGCCGCATTTAAATGATAGCATTCTCAGAAATTTCCTTTGAATGGATTCGACTCTATCGGAGTACGTTTTAAAATATGGGTTCCATATCGAGGACCCAAATTCAAGATGAGAACGCACTAAAGAGTTATAAAGCAGGATCATGCTGTTGTGATTTTTAAAATTCTTAGTGATCCGCATGATCAACCCCAGCATCCTATTTGCTTTCTCGACTATGTTCTCATCCATTATAGCCTATCATAGTTACCGAATGCTACATAATAAACAGTTTTCTTACGCCTCATGAAATTCGAATTTTGCATAAATCGAGGCAAAATTATAACAGAAGGTTTAATCTTTTACAAGAAAATTTCCCATGTATATATTATTAGTCTGTTAATTCATAACTACCTATTTATTTACAAACTAATTTCTTGCTGTTCTCTTTCTAACATGATGGATAAAAGAGATAAATAAAGTTGCGTCCGGATTATTAACGTCACCAGTTCATATTTTCAGTATTTACAAACAAATAAAATCATTTACTCCACCGACCGAAATTGTACAGCTGGCAACATTCTGAAAATGAAAATAAACTATACGTTTTCTTTCCAGCGCCTACATACCACTCTTCAGTTATGAATACGATATTCGAAAATATGCTGCCGCCTTACTCCGTTACAGTCGTTGTTAACGTCGCCCAATTATGTATTAAGCGATTAAACCGTACAGCGACATTTGTCAGCGTCTTTTAAAAAATCCTGACTATCAACGCTGTGTCACAAAATGGGTGAGCTTCCTGTGGAGAGTCAGCAGCGCTGCGAAGCAGTCAGGCAACCACACACAGTTAGTCGCCAATCTTGCGGCGCGTGGAGGCACAACGCGCCGCGCTGACAAGGTTACCAAATCAGTGGCGTCTATACCCCCGACAAGCCAGGAAGAAGGCATCGTCGCGTAGACGCTTATTTTAATTTGCGCCAGGGCCAACGAGTCCCGACAATTTATATACCTGGGCCAGGGTGCGACTATGAAAACAGTCATTGGTGATTGGTTGTACTGTCACCGTAGATACCGAGATAGCGATTTTTCGCACAAATCGCGTCAAAAAAAGTTCTGTATCCTGTATTAGATCGTCCAATAAACTTAAATCAAAATCCAGTTTCAGCATTGCAGATATCAATCAGCCTGTCATGCACGTGGTTATTCTAGTATTAAGTATTTAGTAAAATTACAAATAAATAAATAAGCAAGTAAAATTATTAACCATTGAAGTATAATTTAACTGTTTTTTTAAACCTAATTTAATTTCAATTTCTTTTTTGATATTTAAACAAAACATTGTCATTACTTAATCATTAAATTAAATTTAAAATATGTAATTTTAACAATGGTTGGATAATTCTAATATAGAGGTTACGCGTTTATTAGATACGTTGAATACGTCTTAATCATTAAGTATTAAAAACAAGAAAAAATGCAATAATAATTACAAAATCAACATTAAAAAATCAAGTATTAAGTTTAAATAGAAAATTGCTGTGAAATGTTGGGAATTGGAAGTGATTGAGAGTTCGACAATGGTTTATGAATATAAAGATATATAATATAGATACATAATATAGTTACGATGGTTAATGGACGATGGTTTATGAATATATTGATACATAATATAGATACGTCGTTTAGTAAATATTTCTCTCAGTTTTTATATGTTTATAAAATTCTTGTAAAATAGGCAGTCTACTGTATCAGGCGAGTATAGGTAAGGAAAACTAATCTATAATAAATAAACTGCTTTACCTACTATTACGTAGGCGTCCATAACTAATAATTATATCTGTGAAAACTAGCACTGCACTGGAATAGAGAAAGAAGTGAAACTCAGAGTTCCGGTATTTTCGGCCACTCGAACCACTCGCTTGGGATTAGGCTTCGCGGCCATTGATAATGACCTTTTAGCATATATTAGTACCTGGTAAGCTTTTAATACTCCAGAACAGCATAAGCTTGATTGCTTAGGATTGACAAATATCAACCGAGCCGCGTAGGTAGTTATGTTTTGAACTATAAGGGCCTTCCTAAAATAAAATTTAACTGCTTTATAATGGTACGATGTTTGCATTGTTACAATAATTATATATAAATAATCGCTTTCACATGTTGGCATAAACAAAAATTGCATTTAATCGAATTCACTAAAGCATTCGCGTTTCAATGGAGAGTTCAAAAAATTTATTGCTATATTTTGAGGAGTAGAATTGAACATAATTTTCTGGGCTTAATTTTTTTTAAATCTTGTATTTCCTACTAGTATTAACATTTTTTTTTTGATTTTTTGTAAAACGTCCAGGATGATGAGAAATGGACGCTGGCGAAGTTTATTTTTTTCGGGAAGAAAAATAGACAGAAGAAAACATTAGGGTGATATTTTTTAAGAAATTGAAAACAATTACACAATAAGCTCTACACATCTATAAGGTGGAATTGAAAAAAAAAATATTTAGAAATATAAACTATGACGAATCGAGTAACAGTATCAATAGTAATTTCTCTACATGAAATTTCAAAATTCAAACAACGTTCTTCCTATAGATAAGTTTGGTAGAACTGGTACGATCGCTAATCAAACGGTGCAGTGAGGAATGTAACTTCAGACAGTTTCAGCACCATATAAGAGACGAGCAGGCCGCCAGCAAGAAGTGCGCTCTCAGCAATGCGTTTAATATTTTATTCATCGATGGTCCGTTGACATGTCGAGATCGGTATCGGGGCTGGCGGCGCAATCGCGGCGTCCTATCTAACCGCGCGAGCGGATGAAACGGAATGACTATCCAAACAAAGGGCACGTCTTAATCTGTTATTGTGGAAAAATAAAGAGTCTGCGGGGTGATCCGATCCGCCTAGTCATCTCGGCGAGATGTACCTGTAAACTTGGTTGAATACAATAATTGACATCGGCATTGTGGCGGGGCATTTCATGGAGCAAATCAAAGATTGCGCCGTGGTTCGTGATTTACCAGTGTTCAGGCCCGAACTGGCCTAAATGCATATTATATAGATATACGCCAGCTGTTTGTGAAACAGTCACTCATATTTTTTTATCGAACCTAAGATAAACGACCACGAAGCCAGCAACACCGAACTACAAAAGCATCTGCGGGTCTGAATTATGACGTTCCCCGAGTTAATTCTTCATTTGCCCAAAGACAATTCAACTATATAGCACCTAAAATATTCAACCGTCTTGATGGCAAAATAAAAGAAATAGAAATACCATTTTATTTTAAAAAATGGCTTCTTGACGACATATGTAGGTCGTTCAAGGACAGAGAATAAACTTCTGCAAGTCATATCTTTAAAAAATATATATATATTTCTGCATAACTTTACTATTATACTATATAATATGATACAAGATATTAAACAAAATGTACAATATTGTAATATAATGCAAAAGAATAATACTATAATATATTTAGGTCGATATATTTATATATTTGTGTATGTATGTGTGTATGTGTATATGTATCTATATAGTACCTACGTCAGTTAGGCTTCTCTACCTAAGTCAGAAAATAAGTCGTATGCCCAGATACAGGCTATATTTGGCCTAGTTGGGTATGCGCTGAGCATGGTCATGTGAATGTGGGCCGTTGTTTCTTCGCACCATTACTTGGTATGACCAATTTTATGTGTTTTATAATTTTATGTTTGAAACAAATAAATAAATAAATAAATATTATTCATATTCGTTTTATAATTTATTCTATTATAGACTTACTATGGATATTTATTTCTTATATTAAATTTATTCTCTTGTAGACCTTTAATTTTATTTTTTTCTCTTTATTTGAAAAAACAACAGATTTACATCAGTCTTACGTACTAGAGATAATATTACATTAAGTTATTTGATATAAATCTAAAAACTTTTTTTACTTATTGATAATTTACCTATTTTGTTATACTCTTCTAATACCTTAAATATTTTATTTTCAGTTTGATGTTTTTTTTTTTTTTAGTCCGCTATTTTTGTAGAGGCGAGTTGCTTGAATTGTGATTTACTAAGTAGCATACCATCAAAGCAATTAACAATTTTCACATATGAGTGCATTATACGGGGCACCGGCGAGAATAGAGCGTTATTGGTTGAACAATGCGGCGGGCGGAAGACATCACAACGACGAGTTCTGTGGGTCGACGGAACGTTCAGCGGGAAACAACTGAGCAGATCAGGGTAGTCGAGTTTATGGGTAAAGAGTGAATTAATGAGGAGAAGATCTGTAAGAGTACGTCTCGTCTTCAGAGATTGACCTTTCACGAAAACATCTTCTCCAGTGCTACATCAGGCACTTAGTTCTATACTGATGTGTGGCCTAGACTATTAAGTAAGATCTCAGGAAACGTATAGAAGCATTCGAGATGTGGGCATAGAAATGCATGGTGTCGATGTCTTGCACTCGGTAAGTCACCAATGAGGAAGTTCTACGGCTGGTCGGCCAAAAACGCAAGCTATGGCAGACCATCAAAAAGCGCAAAGCTGCATACTTGGGTCACGTGCTGAGGCACGACAGGTACGAACTCCTGGAACTCATTATGATGGGAAAAGTTGCAGGGTAGAGTAGACCAGGCCGTAGACGGAATTCTTGGTTGCGGAATATTCGAGAATGGACTAGGATTACGAGTGTCGCTAAATTGTTTTGCCTGGCTAAGGGCAAAAAGAAGTATGCAGAACTGACTGCCAACCTTCACTAGTTAGAGAAGCACCCTAAGCAAAAGAAGTAGACTTTCACAGTGTTACATTTTCGAATTTTCATGATTATTTTTATTACAACTTTTTTTGAACTAGTGTCTAAATCCAAGTATTTTGATATTCGGAGATGGATTATTGTAATAAAAATTGTCTTGACTAATTCTATTGCTCCATTTTTATTGTTGTAATTGTTTATTTCCAATTTAACTATTTTACCACCAACTATTCGTTGTTATATTTTAACTATGTGTATTTTTCTATTACACCTACTTAGATATTATTATGCGGTATTATAGTAACTCAAATGATTATTTAAAGATTTAATTCTTTTATTACAAATTGATTTTTGATTGTTTTTATAATTTAAAAAATCTTCAGTCTGTACAAAAATTTATTATATACATAATTATATAAAACCAACTTGAATATACTAAGAGGGATTCCTACGAACTGGTGAATATAATAGTTAAAATGAAAAAATAGCATAATTGTATATATATGTCATAATAAAGGTAAGCAATGATTTTTTACCGTAAATAATTCATAAAAAGTTAAGAAGTATCAGAAAATACAAAGAAATAAATAATTGAAACCGCAAGAAAATACAAAGAGATAATTAAACACATTACAAAGAAAAGTATTATCACTATTGATTTTAGTCATCACACGAGTAACAATCCTCCAGTCAGTAAAACATTTGTGAGATACCTCTTAAGGCCGGTGAGAGCCACGGTCAAGCACAGGTTTAAAATGTTTTGGCTTATAAGCGTTTAATTGTAGTAGTGTAGAAATATTTAGTCTTTTAATTGTAAAATATGTTTTGAAATTAATTGTAAAATGATGAATGAAATAATTAGTAAAATTGTTATACAATTTTGAAGCAATAAGTAGCAAATGCAATAAATGGATAACAGGGGATCCGAAATACAATTTTAAATTGAAATAATAAAACGTAAATGCACGCGGAGAGCGGATAGACTAACTCAGCTCGAGGGCAAGAACATTTTAAGTTCCGGTAGGGTGTAGTCTTTTGGCGGGAAGCGGCTTTAAAATGGAGAGGGCCTGGTGACCTTTAAAATTCGAGGAGCTTAACGTAAAGCAGGACGGAACCTTCTATTTCGGTGCCGGATTAGGGATGCAGCCTTCAGTAGGGCAGCGTTGAGAACTGGACGCGCACGATTAATTTGAAATCCGGCCCGTTGCGGTGTATCTTTCCTGAATGTCACGTGATACGGAGCTCCACAGGCACGTGGACGCGCGACAATATAGCACGGTGCAGGGTGCGGAATATGAAGGGCTGTATCGCGCTGTAAGCTCTTAATCCGCTTTGACGTCGCGGCACGTTGCATCCCGGAAGAAAGACCTCTACAAAGACACCAAAAAACACCTTGAATTAGACTCGGCCCCATGAAAAACCTTCTCAAAAGCCAAAATCCGAACGTTCAAAACCTAACCTAACCGAACCCACTCAATACTTGTGCGGGCAGGCATCCGCTCCTCACCTCTTAATTCACTCGGAGAATGCAGAAACAATTTATGTATCACAATATCTTATTTCCTGCTCAGCACAAGGCTCTTATAATAATCAATTGATTTAGTCAAATGATAAGTTAACAGATACGGCCCTTCACTTTTGGTTTAAAAACTAAATCGGGAACATCACCGACTTTTCTATGCAACTATTTGAATAAAAGTGATCTGCCTTCCTCTTATCAGTGCATGTATAATGTACCTAAGCCAGTAATCATAATATTATTAACTGGTTGTGATTTATAAAATAGTTATTTATGTAATACAACTGTCTTTTTATCAAGGAAATTACCGGCGTTAACAATAATATGTTGTATTAAAAATAATAGCCACAATTATTGTCATCATTAGAGGGAGAGAGAGAGAGTACCTAATTACGAGATATAGAAGGAGATAGAGAGACAGAGAGATATGTGTTCAATCTGAAAAGCTCGATATTGCTCATCGAGACTACCGATGCTGTACGTGAGCTGGGTCAAATTGCAGCGCTAATAAAATCTCGCTCAGTACATTACATACTCGTACTCAGAAGCAGTAATGGGGTTCGACAGAGATGCTTATTCAATTGAGCTACTCATTTCAACTCATCTATCTTACCATGTTTATTCTCGAACAACTTTTCTCAAAGTCAACTAATCGGTAGAAAGCTGTATTTGGGTGTTCTCCGAAAATTACAATATCCACTAACAGAATCGGCATTTTCACATTGTCTTTAAATAATCCGATTTCTCATACAACGTAATCCTGAAGTGATGATCAACCAGTTACAACTCGGAAACTTCAAAAGTGGGCAGACATTGTTTCAACCCAACGTGGGCGTATGTAAAAAGCTTTCGCAGAAACATTACAAGCAAAAGTCAGTAGTAACCCAGCGCGGTTGAGCTTTGTGGTCGAAGAATGTCAAACCGTGGACCGGATTACAGAGGCTACGCGATAAAGAGAGGTACAATAGAAATTAAATTGATAGAATAACAATACATGTGAAAAAAAATAAGAATCATATCAAATAATTAGGGCCAGTCATACCCCCCAGTTACATATTAGGTTACTCTTAAATAGTTGTGCGGGCAGGCAGAGGCAGAGTCTTATTTTAAACAGTAAACAAATAGAGTATTGGCGAGGTTGACTTGATGACATATACTAGATCGACCGCGCCACTGATGTGTGATTATTCCATCGCTGGTGAAGTGCTTGTTAGGGTTGCGAATTAAAAGATCTTAGAATCATCTTCGATCCTCGGCTTGCTTTAAGTTCAGTTGAATTCACACATCACTACCTTGTCCAAGTCCTCCTATAAGTTGTTAGGTTTCGTTATACGTAGCGTACAAGATTTTCACTATTCAGGTTTCATATTCATTGTATACTTTAATAATAAGAAGTGTATTAGAAACGCATAATATATAGAAACGATATGAAATCCGCATGATGATCTATATATCACCATGTTTGAAAATATACAAAAATGCTTTATACGGTTCATATACTTGCAACAGTACGGTCACTCTCTTTATTTGTATCCTACTAGTGTTCTGCTGGGCATGAAGGGTTATAATTCTCTCATGTTGCGAAGACAAATGGGCACGATAGCCTAGGTTTTCAAACTGATCCGTGGTAGAGTCAAACATTCTAGCACGCTAGCGAGGGTCTGTCTCTTTTTTCCGGAAAATTATAATCGAGCTCGGTAATAATAATATGATCTATTTGCTTAGCCGTCATCGCCAAATAATCTGTATCGGTTTACACACACATGCTTTACGTAACATAAATGCTTTTGTTTGTTTGAAAGCTCCAAGTCTAGAATTTTTTTTATGAGTCCGCTTCTCGTCAAGGTGTGGTCAGTGCGTTACTTATTTATGACTGACTATGGGGGACTTGCACCAACCAGCCTGTTAAATTCTCCTAACCGTCATTAGCTAACCACGATAAACAATTTTTAACAGCTGGTTAACTTGTGTCGGCTTGCACCAACTATTTGGATGTGCCGGTTAACTAACGACTGCAAAATAAAGTCCGCAAAATACATTTTTGAGCATTAGAACATAACCATAGACACAACAGAGATCGCGTTCGCTCGCATCAGCCAATCACAGCACAGTTCAAAATGGCCGACGCGTGGTGTTCAGCGCATCAGCTGTCAGACTGCCAAACGCTTTCGTTCATATCTCGCTTTCGCATCCTTCCTCATCAACATCGGACATATTGGAAAACATTTTAGGAGAAAATCTAAATAAGTGAAAAAACCGGGTCACATGCGACGCGACCAAATCTAACATCGAAAATTGACAGCTAGCGTTTGACAGCTCGGTAACGGCTGGTTAGTGGCGCTAACCGGGCACCAGGGCTCGGTTAGGGAATTTAAATGCGGTTAGCTTAACAGAGCATCGTGCAAGCAGTTTCGAGTATTTAACTGCGATTAGGCTCTTTAAACACAGTTATCTATTTTAACCGAGCTTGGTGCAAGTCGTCCTAGGATATATAAGGCCTACAATAATAAATGCTCTTTACGTGCTCATTTTGTTAATGCGTTATTGCTGTTGTTATTAGTTGTAATTGCTGTTATTTGTTCACGTTAATTTTATATTATTTTAAATTGGTTTTTGTTATGTAGGTACATATGTAAGGTCTTCTCGAGTTTTATCAGCAAGCCCCAGCATTTCCTGGAATTCTTCTCTAGTGTGGATGTTCTAAGAATGTCATCAATAGTTACTTGCCAGACGTTACAAACTATGCACAAAATGCTGATGTGGAGTTTGAGTTTCTACGCTGCTACTTGTAACTACATCATAGCATTAAGAAGTCAATATAAGAATAATATAAATTTGTTACTTTGTTTCTATATTGTGATGTATTTAGAAACTAGAAATATTTATAAATTAAATTCTAATATCAAAGCATATTATATAGCAAGTTTTTGGATATAATTTTGATTTTATTTTCATTTCCTTTATTTCTCTAATTAACCAATGCATTCGGCGTACAATGCCTTCGGCGTAGAAACATACATTTATAATAAAATCTGTAAAATAACTATTTAAATATTTTATTACCCAAATAAACCAAAAATAATATAAATTCAACCACAAATACTTAAAAAACATAATATACATTACCTTGTTCAAGAAAGTTACATAGTAACTCGCTTAGGTTCACGGCTTAAAAGTGCAGCGACGTATCCTGCCATTCCAGTGCAGTGTCGGGATTAGTACTGAAGTGTGATCTTTGACTCGATATTTGACCCTAGTGGGAGTGTAAAGACGATTCGATTCGACCATCGTAAGTGCTATTGTCAATGGTCAAAAGTGAGTTGACTTAATGCGAGTAATTAAGGGTTAATCAAGTAGGCTTTTGTTTCTTCGATGTGAATATTAAAAAAAACTTAATTAAAATTTATGAATTTGCATTACGTAGGATTTGTAATCTCGAAACGATGTGACCTGTCGGCTTGTAGGTGGGCAACGAGCCTTCATCGCGCGGGCCAATAAATGCCGATAAAGTCATCGCAGAACCGCACGCTGTCAGTTACACAACATCTCGCTTAACAATTACTTAACGATCACAGAGACAAGCGATTAAGTTGTTTTAAGGCGCACGCCCCGTGATTCATCGTCGTGATTTTCGGCTAAGCATCAAGATGTCTTGTGGCCGGGCGTGCGAAACGTCGTCATCCGCGTGTCGTTGCTTCACCAATGTCGAGATCGGGCCTCATCATTGCCTATCAAATTCTACGATAAGCTATTTAAGTATGTACATCGCCGCTTGGTATTATGAGATCGTAATAAATATTCAATAGTATGCTATATAAGAGATATCGGCTAGGTCAAAATACAGGACATTGATGTAATCAAAAATCCCGAATAAAACATGTGGGTTACCTATGCCTCTCATGAGCTTATATGATGGGTTACATGACGGGTTTCTTACTTGGGTTACATTACGTATACCATCAGCGGCCTATGTGACTTCGCTCATCCTTCACATTCTTTCCTATATCTTCTGTTTGCGCATTCCGCCCACAGCCTCCGCTATGTATGAAATATAATCCATGGTCAATAACGGAATCCCCTAGGGTATTCTATTTTTGACGATTTTTTGTTTCAATTGAATATAGACCTTGAGCTATATAGAATATAGACAGGCCCGAGATTCACTTTACTTTGGCTCACTTCAAGCACGTTAATGATCAATGACAGTGCTTGTCTATGTATGCTTGCAATGAATGTGTTACATGGTATTTGAAACAGCCCAACAAACCTTTGAAAGGGTATTTCTACATTTGTATCTGGAATAGATTTATTTATTTTAAATTTTTATTGCAAAAACATATGTTTTAGGATAGCGTGAAGTAGTGTGATATTTATTTCGCGGATTGTTATTGGTCACTCGACCATTTTTTGTATTTATTTAGTATTTTTTGTATTTTTTGTAAGCCGTACAAAAACCAGAATTTCTTTTAAATACGGGTTTAAATTTAAGAACCCTTTTTCTACTGCTGGGGTGAAACTAAACATATAACAAACATAATGTAGATAAAAAATTTAGCGGTCCAAAGAGATTTTTTTTTAATAAGTTGAAATTATAACTATATAATATGTTTATAACATACACTATGACAAGGATTTCATAAATTTTTTGAAAGGCAAATTCCAATTGTTTGTTAACCCTAGATACCTAACTTTCCTGAACTTCTATGATATGCTAACCATTCGATTTTTGGCCAATCATTTCATAAATGTGTATTTAACAAAACATAGTTTAATCAACCTTATGGTATTTACAGGAAATATGAGATATAAATTAAAGATAAGTTTTACATATTTTTGTTTACCTTTTATGTACTAAATCACAAATCTTCAACGCCACACGTTTCTTTGACATAGATAAGGCACTTATACTTACAATGACTAGATCAGGAACTATTGTATAGAAAGTGTTTTTTTCTTTTGTGTTAAATGAATAATTAAATTAAAAATCCTTCAAAATAACGTTATTTA
>CALYMY010000505.1:0-22630 GCA_944548615.1 Micropterix aruncella | reverse complement strand
TAAATTTGTGTTGGATTTCTTTTACTCGATCATTTGGGCATTTACAATCAAATATAATTGTTCTGGAATATAAAAGTAATAAAAATAAACTAATTACATATATGATTATGACTATTTTATAAATATGACGATTGTGATTATTGTAACTGATATCAACTGCATAATTGATTAAAATTATTTTGAACTATTTTAAAACTCATTATTTCATTGTGATTATGACTATGTGATAAATATGAATATTATGATTTTTTAAATTGATTTTAATTTTTATAACTGATTAGATATCTTTGTTATATAATTTACGGCTTATTATTATTTTATTATGGTTATGATTATTTATTAACTATTTTGATTAATTTACCTATTATTATATTTTTATTATTTAACCTATTTATTTGTGATTATGTTAATATAACCTATGTATATAGTAATTATTGTAACTCTATGTTTATAGAATGCCCGTCCCAAACACAAGCTTTTATGCGTTAGGCGACATCGGACAGTAAAATATTCTTCGTGCATACTATTTTGAAGGTCGACGTTTAAAAGTATTGTGTAGATAAAATCTGAAATCAAATAATTAAGACAAAATCTAGAAACTCAAAAAATCCTTGGATTTTGTTAATTTTATTTGTGTTTTCAAATCAATGCCTAATTTATCCTAATATTTTCCCCTTTTATTCTGACGTGTATACTATGTTATGAATACGAATAAAGTAATAAAAGCGTCCGACAACCTTAATTATCTTAGTGCATGCAAAGGGAACGTTCCCATTATGTTCGTATTAGCCCGTGAGCGCTACGAGTGCAAAAGTCACATGAAAGATACCAGAGTAGCCGGACTCGCAGGAAAATTGCTTACTTAGTCGAAAGTTGGTGGCTTATTGTAGAGTCGCGAGTTGGATAATACTGCATAATTTCAAAGTAATAGTTTCATAACCTGATTTATGCTAAAATCATGTCAAGTTTCAGTTGAATTCCTCTCTATCTACTTTATTTCTTTATGATTTTAACAGAAAGTTCTTGGCTAGAAAGAGGAGGGGTTTCTTGAGGAATTTGTGGAATAAACAGTAAAACTAACTAACAAGAGATAAAGAGAGTGAGATAGCGAGAGAGGGGGAGAGCGAGAAGGAGAAAACCTAGGAGGGAAGGTCGGCGAGGGGAGGGGGGAGGGGTAGATATCTCTGTAGCTCATAAAAAACATGTTCCGTGTGTTTAGTCTGTTGTGACTTTTATTTCTTAAGACAGAATTATTATATTCAAATTATCACATAATACACAAAACCATTTTTTTTGTTTGCTTTCATATCTGGGACACAATGTATAATATATAGACCGATAGGTTAGATATACGTAGCCATGATTGACTTATTTTAAGAAAGT
The DNA here is from genome assembly GCA_944548615.1 of Micropterix aruncella. NCBI lineage: Eukaryota > Metazoa > Arthropoda > Insecta > Lepidoptera > Micropterigidae > Micropterix > Micropterix aruncella. The sequence goes on along the minus strand of CALYMY010000505.1, from coordinate 21,247 downwards.
AATACCGGTGGAACAGCTCTGAATGGGAAACTATCAAACAGACTAGTCACCGTTGCGTGGAATATTTTTAAGATATATATATATATATATATATATATATATATATATATATATATATATATATATATATATATATATATATATATATATATATATATATATATATATATATATATATATATATATATATATATATATATATATATATATATATATATATATATATATATATATATATATATATATTTTAAAACGAAGTAGGAGGAAAAGTTTTTTAGTAAACTTTAGTAGAAGGAAGAGTGCCAAAAACTGAAATTTGAGTGGATCTATATATATATATATATATATATATATATATATATATATATATATATATATATATATATATATATATATATATATATATATATATATATATATATATATATATATATATATATATATATATATATATATATATATATATATATATATATATATATATATATATATATATATATATATATATATATATATATATATATATATATATATATATATATATATATATATATATATATATATATATATATATATATATATATTCTTAGGCCTCAAACTTTTTAATAAATTGCCCGAAAGATTAAAAGCGATTAAAAACATCGATATTTTCAAGAGATCCATCCAAGTCTATCTGCTTAAAATCAACATGTATGCTCATAACGACATCTTTGTTTTTTTTTTAATACATAGCATCGTATCTACCCATTTAATCTAATAGATATTATTTACCGTTAATTGTTTTGTTGTAAACTGCTATCATATAGTCTTTGTTTTTGTAAATTGGTAAGTTTAAAGTTATATATTATATATCATCTCTTGGCTAAATTGAGTAACTCTTTTAAGATTAATTACTGTCATTCCTACACAATTGTTTGGTATTGGAAATAAATACTTTTATATTTTATCTTTATCTTTATTTTAATTCCCATTTAATTGGAATTTTTTACTAATTTTTATTTTTCATAATTAGGTTGTACTATCTAAATACTAGCTAATTGTGCATCATTTTTTATTCATTAAGGTTAACAATTCTATGTATATTATAATAATAATAATGCTTTATTTAAGAGAAAGTAGTACAAAAATTATGTCTTAAAAACTACCCAACTAGGTTAATGCCCGTACTAGGGTAGATTCTTTTCTTTTAAATTAAGATGCGCACGTAATTTTATACTGCAATTATAGAACTATGGTAATATTTTACTTGTTTATATAATATTTAACATTATACATATATTCTTCTCATTTATATATAAATATATACATTTACCTACTTGTATTATTTACATACTATTATTATTTACATACATTTGCATTTACATACATGTATTTATTAGTAATTTATAATTGATTAAATTGATAACGTCGTTTTAAACGAGGATATGTGTAATAATTTCAGCCACAAAGTAAGTTTTCCCTTTTTCATATGTAAGCTTTTGCATTTTTTTAACTTATCCTGAAAGTAATTGTGGAGTTTAGGAACTACACAACTAAAGTGCCTTTGCGCAAATTTAGTTTTGGTTTTTTTAATTAGGTGTTTTTCTGACGCGCAACCTCTAGTTAGAATCTTGTGGTCAGTGATGTTGTGTGTGTGCGGATTGTTGAGATAATAAAGTAGGGTTACTTTTGCATAAATCTGTCTAACGTCCAAAAGTCTCAGCTCTTTTAGTGGTTCGTTGGTTGGATATTGATGTGGCTTTCTGGACATAACCCTCAGGAGACCTTTTTGCGCTTTAACAAGCGGATCTAACGCCGAATCTGTAGAACCCCCCCACCCCAATATTCCATATGTAATCGTGCTGTGGGCTAGCTCGTAGTAGACTTTAATGAGGCTTCTTAAAGGTAGAACATTTCTAAGGGCCTTTTCTAATTAATTTCACTTTTATATTATGAATTTTATATTCAATTTTCCAGCTCGTAAGAATTAATATTACTAAGTCTAAGTGTATAAATTCCTCCAAATTTTCTATATTCTGCATTACTTAGTTTTACAACAATTTAAATTTCCGTTTTTATATTGGTTTATAATATATTTACAACAATTTAAAGTCCGTCTTTGAATAGGCTATTGCCGACATTAAAATAGGATTTTTGAAAACAGTTTCTGGCATAACATATTATCGGTTTTTTGCCGCTGGATGACATCTCGGCTATGACATTGTAATTGTATATGTCCATTTACTGTAGATAATGGGCCATTGCTTAGTTGGCCATGAAGACCCATTTGTTCAGGGTCGGTCACACTCACGGGTCAACTCCCATCTGGCGGCCTCCACTCATGAAGCGCGAGCCCGGGTAGGACTCTGGCCTTAGGGCTAGTTTCCCCTAGGAGTCAATCTTCAGGCGCTCCTGGACGCTGCGCACCGTGCAGCGAAAGCCAGTCGATTGCGCATTCTGACTAACAGTCGGGGGAGTCTGGAAACAGTACTGTTTCTTATAGAGCGGGGGTGGTTGCTGACCTTACGGCGGCTGCTCTTGAAACGACGATCGGCTACCCGATTCCGGGTGAACAGCCGGGCAAAGGTCTGCGATAGATTCGGTTGACACCGTTTCACCGCTATGTAAAGGAGACGACCGCGCAAGCGACCTCGAACTCGTAACCAGTCGAGAAACCGGAGTAATCTGGTCGCAGCTGTAAGTAAGGGTGCGAGTGTCCGCCCGCTGGGTAACATACATGGCTATCTCGCGGATAAGGCGTGGGTCTCTTACGGGCATGTGGCGGAGCTTAACGGTAGACTGTTTTGTCCTAAGTCTTCTGCGCTCACCTCTTGGGAGACAGAACGATCATATTTCCTTAAAACTTCCATATTTCCTAAAACGGGCGAACCCGTCACCTCAGGAAGTAAATTAAATCCTCAGGAAGTAAAAATAATTTTAAATTACCAAATAAATGAATATATATATATATATATATATATATATATATATATATATATATATATATATATATATATATATATATATATATATATATATATATATATATATATATATATATATATATATATATATATATATATATATATATATATATATATATATATATATATATATATATATATATATATATATATATATATATATATATATATATATATATGGTGCGATATATTTCTCGGTGCAGTGGGGTGGGAGCTTAGTTTGCAATTTCATCCCGACATGGATGGAAGATTGCAAACTGGTTACATAGAAAGTTCCAATCAATCTCGTTACTCCGCGAGTTGTTACTCATGTTAGTTGGCCTCCAATACTCGCACTCGGTTATAGCCTCAGTGATCTCACCTCAAGGGCACTCTGTCGCGAGTTTGAAATCGATAGATTTTAATCATGAATATTTTGACATTTGCTTGCGCTTCGATGTTCTTGAATTGCATAAGCATGGTCGAAGGTAACATAAATAATGGCGATGAGAACTTAACGAAAATTACCGATTCTAAAGGTGGAATAAACAGTGGTGAGTTTTATGCTAGCGATAACGCCTATTCAATCATATATTCAAATTTGGTATTTTATTTATTTACTAGCTGACCCGTGCCCACTTCGTTGGGCGTTAAAACTTTTTACTTGTGATGAAATTATGAGTATGGTTCGGTTAGTACTGAGTGCTGTGATTTATTTCCTGACTGCCAAAAGAAGGGATATATTTTAACTACATATGTATGTATATATTTGCATGCCAATTTGACTATATTACCGTTATTTGTGAGTGTCTTCTTGTGAGTGTCTTATTTGTGAGTGTCTTATCTCTTTAACCATTTATGCAGTAAAAGGGAAATTATATGCAGTGAAAGGGAAAAGTCTTTTATTTAAAACACTTAAGACGATAAATGTACTTATTTGATATGAATTCATAATTGTTGATAATATGCCTAATAAACATGACCTAACGATTTAAATATTTTTTTTAATATAAAATACTACATTTTGTGACTTTAATATAAAAGTTAGACATATGCTGTCGCTGACTTTTTTGTAGGCATTATCAAGCTCTACAACTTGTCTCTAGAACTTAATAATATATCTCTCATCGTTAAGGCAGCGTTAGTTAGAAAAGTATTGGTTCGACTGTTTTTTTCACCGGCTTTCTTTGCAAATCCGACTACCACGAAAAAGTCTTTTCATTTTTCGGATTAATATATAGCCTATGACACTTAAAAATAACGTGGTTTTCGATTGGTATAAGAATTTTCAAAATCGGTTAAGTAGATCCAGAGATTACTTCCTACAACCTCACAAACTTTACCTCTTTATAATATTAGTACAGATTAAAAAAATTATATTTATAAATTATTTTTACACAATGATTTTTCGTCACTCCTAACTAGGCCATGCCTGTTCCAATGAAAACGCCAATTTAATATGATATTATTTTAAATTTATAATTTTAAAGTTTAGTTTTATGAAAAGATCTTCTTCTTCAAACTGACCAATTTAACCTTAGATAACTTGGATCCTGTGCCGGTGTTTTCTATTACAGCTCCTTGCAGTCTAGCTATACAGCTTCTGTAAATGTGTACTGTTAAGAATTGCAAACAATGACGGAGAAGTTCATGATTAAATAATCGAGCCTGGTCAATCTGTCAACGCCCCTGCTTCTGCATGACAACGTACGAGTATAAGCAAGATTTCACTGCAAGCACTCCTGGAGTTGCCACTGGAGACTCTTGATCAACCACAATACTTGCCAGACCTTGCTCCAATGGAGTTTTTTTCAGAATTGACATTACTTTTTACAAGGCAAAACAAATATACCTTGAAGAATCGGCGAAAAACGCCTTCAAAGCATTCATTGGTTCCTGTCCACGAGAGTTTTACAGCATAGAAATTAAGCAACTCCCATTAAAATGACAATTCTGCATAGGTAATAGGGATCAATATGTCTATTAAGTAAATATACATTTTTGAGACCAAGTTTTTGGCCTTAAATTTCATTTATAGGACAGCAAATTTCTAGTGGGTTCCCAAAGTACGGTAAATTATCTTTAAAATGGTGCAGGTTTCATAATAATACGCCAGATAGTATTTGCGTAGTAGTCGTTTTTGTGTTTTGTGTATAAACAAAATCTAAAACATTCAAAGCTAAGAACATATTTTTTTGTTTAACATATATTTTTTTCGAATCGTAAGCAGTACTCGTTTAGACGTAATTATCAGTTTAAAATAATTAATTTTCGTTAAGAAATTTCTTCATTCGGTCGCCGGGCTGGCCTAGGCCCGCGATAAAAGCTATGCAATAGCTTAAAAACAGGGGTGGGTTATACACTTCTTAATTAATTCATATTTTTTAACTTCAATTATATTTTTGGTAAAACTTCTATACTTTGGCCAAAGTTTTAATATTCATTTAACTCTGCGAGCTTAAAAGCTTCAGTTTTAGTATGTGCATTCATTAAAAAGTTGATAATTCGCTTTATTTTCGATTATAAGATCCTTTGCAGGTTTTATACATTTCTGCTTCTATTGGTCTGGCATTTAAGTTAACAGAGATGTGTGCCATTAATAACTGTACACACAAATAATAGAGAAGGCCAATCGGTCTTCTCCACTGGTTCTGCACTATAAGGCATGTCCAAACACTGCATGGCAAACAGTCGCAAAGTGGTATTCCCACATTTTTTTAAATTTGGATGACTTATTTTAAGGGAAAAATCAACTACGGAGAGGCAGTGGAAACCTCCATAAAAACATTGATTGGTTTCTGTCTGCGAGAGTTTTACAGCAGAGTCGTTAACCAACTGCCATTAAAATGACAAAGCTCTTTAGCTAATTTCATAGGGGGGTCATTATTTCGATTAATTAAATGTATATTTTTCATACTAAATTGTGGATTTAGAGTCTGTTACAGAGTTAGCGCAACTGCTAACATATCCATACCTCTTTGCTCAGCCGAGTATTATATTTTTAAATATTTTATTTGTCATCATTGAAAAATAAGATGCGATCGAGAAATTTTCATTGCTGTTTTAAATCGACAGATAGAAATATAAATATTGTGTGTAATAGATTGTGTAATAGAAATATTGTTTGTATTGTTGGCCTTATTTGTGTGCTGCTACACGCATTGAATCCGTCTAACAATACTGGCCATATTTGTAGACACAAGGAAGTTATGAACTTGTGAGATCAAAGCATTCCTCAAAAAATCCTAATTTATATATTACAGAAAAAAACTTGCAGTTTTACCAACGCTGGAGCTGGAGTTGAGGACGTTTCGATGTTCCTAAAATAAATAATGGTGCTCCACGCAAGAAATGAAAAATGCTCATTCACAGATGAAATAACTCTCCTATTATCATAAAATATTTCAGTACATTTTGTCAGCATATATTTTTCTGGTTACCCAAGTTAATGCTACGATGCTAAGACTGATTTAAGTGGATGAAGAAATATTTACAGGTAATGAAGTTGAAGCCAAAGCATAATTCCTTGAACTTTACGAAGACACCATACTAAAAAAGGATTTCGAAAACTTACCACTGGCAACATTTTGCGGAAATATTGGTAGCGTGTATCTAATATTATCGGAAACGCCTTGAAAATAATGATTCCATTTGCCACAACTTACAGGTGTGACAGTTTGGCGGTGTCGACTACAATGGGCGAACCCGTCACTCCAGGCTGTTATAACGATATATGATCGTTCTTTCAGCCTTGGGATGAGCGTAGAAAGCCTAAACAATGACAATTTACTGACCAACCCTTGCCGCCCGTCACCAGGTGGTTAACCCAGTGGGCAAACCAAGCGTTCTCGCTACTAGTTATGGCTAGATTTTTCCGGCCTCTCCACTAGTTACAGGTTCGAAGACGCTGGCGCGGTCCTCTCCCTTGTGTAGCGGCGATTCGGAGTCTATCGTATCTTTCGCGGACCATGGGGTAGCCGAATGGTCGTTCCAAGAGCGGCTGCCACAAGGTAAACAACCGCCCCCGCTTCCAGACTCGTTTCCAACAAAACCGTTTCCAGACTCCCCCGGCTATCAGTCGGAACGCACAGTCGATCGGCTGACGTCGCACGGTGCGCAAACCGTCCAAGAGCGCCCGAAAATTGATTCCTAGGGGAAAGTGGCCCGCAGGCCGAAGTCCTACCCGGACTCGTACTTCTGCGTGGAGGCTGCCAGATGGTTGTTAACTCGTGCGTTTGGCCGACCCTGTACAAATGGGTCTTAGTGGCCTAACTTAAACAGGGCCCATTAGCTCCCGTACAGGTGTGACAGAGGATTTTTGACAATGATGACAATGAATGCAAAAGCAAGGAACCGAAGAAAAATGCAATAGCTAACCCGCTTTATGGGTAATGGCCTCAAAAAGGTATGGAGCCGCTGATAATAGCCGAATTTTGAGTGTTTTGATATTTCCTGGGACTTTTTTATTTATTTTTTTTGTTCAAAATACAATAATTTGTACCTCTTTTTTCGCCGGTGTAAGTATATATCCAAAATAGTTTATAATATTTTAACATAGTTTGAAGCTAACATTGTTTAAAACTAACTCTTATTGATTTTACCAATTCAAGTTTTGATGTCCGCGAGGCACGCTCTTAAATTTTCTTAATAGAACGGCAATTTCATGCATAAGGATAATTCGGCAAGTTATATAAAATACTAGCTGACCCGTGCCTACTTCGTTGGGCGGTAAAACATTTTACTTGTGATGAAATTATGAGTGTGATTTGGTTAGTACTGAGGGCTATGATTTATTTCCTGACTGCCAAAACAAGGGTTATATTTTTACTGCATATGTATGTATGTATTTGCATGCCAATTTAACTATATTACCATTATTTGTGAGTGTCTTCTTGTGAGTGTCTTATTTGTGAGTGTCTTATCTCTTTAACCATTTATGCAGTAAAAGTGAAGTTATATGCAGTAAAAGGGAAAATCTTTTGTTTTAAATACTTGAGACAATAAATTTACTTATTTTGATATGAATTCATAATTGTTGATAATATGCCTAATAAACATGACCTAACGATTTAAATATTTTTTTAATATAAAATACTATATTTTGTGACTTTAATATAAAAGTTAGACATATGCTGTCGCTGACTTTTTTGTAGGCATTATCAAGCTCTACAACTTGTCTCTAGAACTTAATCATATATCTCTCATCGTTAAGGCAGCGTTAGTTAGAAAAGTATTGGTTCGACTGTTTTTTTCACCGGCTTACTTTGCAAATCCGACTACCACGAAAAAGTCTTTTCATTTATCATCATATATTATTTTTTTTTATATAAAATACTACTTTTTGTTACTTAAATATAAAAGTTAGGCATATGTGGTGCTGACTTTTTTGTAGGCATTATCAAGCTCTACAACTTTTCTCAAGAACTTAATCATATATCTCTCGTCGTTAAGGCAGCGTTAGTTAGAAACGTTCGACCGTATTTTCCGACTTACTTTGGAAATCCGACTACCACGAAAAAGTCTTTTCATTTTTCGGATTAATATATCCGATGACACTCACAAATAACGTGGCTTTCTATTGGTAAAAGAAATTTCAAAATCGGTTCAGTAGATCCAGAGATTACTTCCTACAACATCACAAACTTTATCTCTTTATAATATTAGTATAGATGAATGTGACTAGGAATCACTAATATGATCTTTTCAGCATAAATTCGCCTTTCTAACTGAGTCTCTTTAATTTTCATTTTGCTACAAATGCAATACTTTGTATCCCACTATGGGCTAGTTAGATTAAGTTATGTAGTTAGATGTTAGTAAATTTGTATCCAAAAAGGTTTTGTTGCAACATAGTTTGGAGCTAACATTGTTATAATTTAACTTAATTTAAAAGTAATTAAAAATGATTTGCATTTTGAGTTTTGATATCCGCGATGCACGCTTCTAAATTGCCTTAATATTACGGTAATTTCGTGGGTAAGGACAATTGGCAACTTCAATAAATTTTGAATGTAACTAAGCATGACTAATATGAACTATTCGACATAAATTCGGCTTTCTAACCGAGTTAATAGCGCTATGCCGAGAGGGTAGGATTGTTTCGGATTGTATCTCGTAAGCCTGATTTGTTACGGGATAATCACCAAAGGTAAAACTTAGCGCTGGATCGCAAGAACAAATACCTCAATATAGCCTTTGCGAAAATTCAACAAAGATACAAATGACGAAATTATTACCAACTTTGTCAATACTTTGTCGACTTACCCGTTCTATATCAAGTGGAGTAAATAAAGCACATAGTAAATGTTTTTCTCGTGGACTTTTTTACCCGGCCCTTTCGCATGTCATGTCAAGACGTAATATTTATGTGTTCAGGAAAGCATCAGGAGCCAAGCAGAATATCATAAAATATTCACTAAAAAATATATGAAATTCTTGAATCGGTGAGGTTATTATAGTTAAAACAAAATATCACACTAAATAATTTAACAAATAAATTTGCCCGTATTCCATAATTTGAGTATGCTGCGATTCTGCCAGGAATTGGAATGAAAATTCGTTCGACATAACTTCCCAAACAATAAATTTAAAACTCTTTCCGTTCGGAGCCGGGAAGGACAGCTTGGTAAAAAATAAAGAAATTATAAGGACAATGAAAAGTGATGATAGTCCCATGAATACCAATATTATAAATAGTAGTACAACTATCACCAAAAATCCTGTTTCACAGGATTAGCATTATCATGAATGGGATTGCTAAGAATTTCCATTATTTCTTAAGTCAGATATAAATAAATTTAAAGGCATACTGATAACTATAAGTACAAATGTACTTTTGAATATCTTAGCCATGAAAGAGCCAGTTTTTAAAAAAACGATACTTTTATAGCGCTATTACAAAATCCTTCATGGACTTTTTTAAAAAGACTTCAGAATCGTATCAGAGTCACTTTATTACTATTTCCTAATATGTCTGTGTAATAAGATCTTTGCTAATGTCATAAAAACGCAGAATCAAATATTATATATGAGTGATGTATTTCTTTGGAACAAACTCACGTTTGACGCCTGCTAAATAAAGTTTTTGTATCATTTTCTAGAAAAATATTATCCTGTCCTCTTCGATTTTGAGTGAAGTATTTAAACTAATTTTGAGAGAGAGAAATGTATAGAAGTACATGTATTACTCTCGACTCTGAGAGAAGTACATAAGCTATGAGATAAATAAATTAGAAACTGTAGCAGATATAAGAATATCATTTGAATTAATTATGCATTTGAAAAGTAGCAAAATGATGATCTCATAGGTGTTTGCCAGAATCATTCGCATACCATTTTTAGCGACACATTACGTGACATACGTGACATTTTCATTGTACTCGATCTAGACATTAATCATGGGAACACATTTTGTAAACCGTTCACACGCTAAATTTGTATATAAGCCCATACAATTGTCATTAAAAAACACTTCGTCATTACGCCGCCTTACGAGTAGATCATTATATACGGCGTTAGCATAAGAGAAGATCCGTATCGATCCTGTATATCGCGATCCTTTATTATGCATTTGAAAAGTAGCAAAATGATGATCTTATATCTGCTACAAAACTCATTTTTGAAAAAAACCTAATTGAGAAAACCGTCCTCAATATGGCTATATTACTTTGAATAATTTCTATATTACCTTGAAAATCACTATATTACCTATATATTACTTTATTACCTAAATATGTATTATAGTAAAAAAAAAAAAAAAAAAAATATACTATATACAAATATTGTAATATGTATATATAAATTACGTGTCACGTTGTTTGTCCGCGAAGGACTCCTAAACTACTTAACCGATTTGAATCAAATTTGCACACCGTGTGCAGTTTGATCCAACTTGAAAGATAGGATAGCTTACGTCTTAATTTATAGTCGCAATATTATTTTATTGCAAATTATTTTATTCACAATTATCTGTTAGCTCCAAACGATGTTAACAGATGGCGATAACTGTTGACTGGATTGAGTAAGTAATCAATAGGTTAAACCTACAAACGTGTCATATCTTATCTTATCTTATCTTATCTTAATATATATATAAATTACGTGTCACGTTGTTTGTCCGCGATGGACTCCTAAACTACTTAACCGATTTGAATCAAATTTGCACACCGTGTGCAGTTAGATCCAACTTGAAAGATAGGATAGCTTACATCTCAATTTATAGTCGCAATATTATTTTATTGCAAATTATTTTATTCACAATTATCTGTTAGCTCCAAACGATGTTAACAGATGGCGATATCTGTTGACTGGATTGAGTAAGTAATCAATAGATGGCGCTGCTATGTTAAACCTACAAACGTGTCATATAATCTTGGACGCACCAGGTGGAACCCTTAAGACATTTTTAATATCTTTGATTCTTGCCAAAATACGGTCGTAACAGAAAATCGCATTGGTAGTTGTATCGTCAGACAGACCTTACCCTTTAGGTATACCTCGCTCTACTTTCGCGGAAGAGATTAATGCATGTTTGAAACAATCATTCTCATGGCGAAGTGTTGAAACACTTCGATTGACCATAAACATGCGCGTATGATTGAAAAATGATCCATCGGCACAGATATTTTCCTAGATATTGGGAACGGTAAAATAAAACTGCAACCAAATACGCAATGCATTAAACTGCCAGACAATTTGTGCACTGTTTTTCAGGAAAAAAATGAATTCATTCAGTGTTTCTTTTTCGGACATACAGAATAATTACTTCAATCATAATTGGCTCAGTCATCGGGCGATTTTGGCAGCCAAAAATGTTGATGTTGACGAAATTAACTTCCATATACAAAAGTTGTTACCAGATACAGCTGTTGTTGATGAAAATAAAAGTGTAAATTTTCCAATTGAATTTTTATATTCACTAGATATACCTGGAATGCCACCACATAATCTTCGATAAAGATTGATTCCACTATTATTCTCCTACGTAATTTGAATCCACCTCAATTATGCAACGGTACGCGTTTGGTCATCAAAAAGATCACCGGAAATATTCTTGAAGTAACCATTTTAACTGGGAAGTTTTAAAAAAAAGTGGTCCCGTTGAAACGTATTCCAATAATACCGTCAGATTCTACCATACTCTTCAGAAGGCTACAGTTTATAATTCGTTTAGCTTTCCAATTCGTCTATAAATAAGTCTCAAGGCCAAACAATGTCCATTTGTGGTTTAGATTTGGAAAATCCATGTTTTTCTCATGGGCAAATATATGTTGCATATTCACGTGTAGGGAAACCGTCATATCTATTTGTGTTAGCTAAAGACAGGTTAACCAAAAATATTGTGCACCGATTAGTGCTAAATTAAATTGAAATTAAAAGTATTTATAATTCAAAATAATTAATATTATTGTTAAAAATTTAAGACTATCTGCCCTACCTACCTCATTCATAAGTTTAAGTGTCACACGTTATTTACTAACAACTTTGTAATATACTCATTTGTTACAAACGTGAATAAAAATAATAATAAATTTTAAAATTAATTTTTAAATTAAATTTTTAAATTAATCTTTTGTATTGATTTTTGCTTAATATTAACTGTACGAAAATTTTAATCAATCGTGTTCAAAGTCCTTCCCCTTCAAATCCCAATCCAGTGGATTTTTATACCAGAAATAACGTTTCCGTCTTCGTTCGTAAATAATAATTTCATTGTATTAAGGGGTTACGGCAGTAGAAAATCTGTCATGGAGGTCGCCATATTTTTTTTCAAATGGCATCTGTGTAAAAAAGCATGGTGGTCCCCATGAATGATGTTCTCCTACCGTTCCTCTTAAATAGTTTACTACAATGTAATATAACAAAAAAGCCACAGCAACGCCTGGCCGGGTCTGCTAGTATATATATATATATATATATATATATATATATATATATATATATATATATATATATATATATATATATATATATATATATATATATATATATATATATATATATATATATATATATATATATATATATATACTAGCTGACCCGGCGAACTTCGTACGGCCTAACAGTCAATGAATGTCTTGTTACAGATTAGCTGAACTCAATTTATAATTTTATTAAAGTAATCCAATTAATACAAAATAAATATTAAGTTCACTACTTTATTAAGATAATAACACATAAAGAAATATAAAAGTACAAAAATTAAATATACCAATCGCGTGTCAGCAAGACATAATTGAATTAAACTATTGTGCAGCATGGAATGCACTCGGTTTAATTCTCTTCATTGAAGCACCTTGTGATATACGACATTTTTTGTTTTTTTATCAGGTGCAAGAACAAATAAAGCGGATGATTTGCCGACACGTGAACATGCCACGTATAACTTACCATGGGAAAACACGGATTTACATTTTCTATGAGAAAGTGTATTTTCTTTTATTTTAATTTTAAGATAGTTTTCCAATTTTTGTTTTCAACTTTCCACCAACTTTCCAATTTTTCTTTTTAAGTTATTCTGCCATTCGGGACGGAGACAAATACAACAAATCAAAAACCATAAAAATCGGTCCAACCGTTCTCGAGTTATAAGTGTTCGAACAAACCCGACTTTGTTTTATATATATAGATATATATATATATATATATATATATATATATATATATATATATATATATATATATATATAAAACAAATATGTATTGGATTTTGTTTTTCCCCAAAAAATAAAATGTTTGGGAAAATGTTTTTTCTTTTATTTTATTTTTTCGGAAAATTTTTTTTTTTGGAAATAATATGTATGGTAAATGTTTATCTTTTATTTTATTTTTTAGGTCATTTTCCAATGTTTTAGTAGTTATTATGCTATTCGGGACGGAGACAAATACAAAAAAACAAAAACCATGAAAATCGGTCTATCCGTTCTCGAGTTATAACAAACGCGGTTGTTGCACATTGAAAAATTGTGATAATGTTATATTTTCGTTTATTTTTCAATGTTTTTATATTATTTTGCTATTCGGGGCGGAGACAAATCCAACAAATTAAAGATCAGGAAAATCGGTCCATCCGTTCTCTAGTTATATATATATATATATATATATATATATATATATATATATATATATATATATATATATATATATATATATATATATATATATATATATATATATATATATATATATATATATATATATATATATATATATATATATATATATATATATATATATATATATATATATATATATATATATATATATATATATATATATATATATATATATATATATATATATATATATATATATGTGTTGAGATGCCAGATACTCAGCCCGTTGAGATGCCAGATACTCAGCATTCTGTCGACGCCGATCTCGGGACTGATCTGGTGTCTCAGCAGCCCTTTGAGAGGCCACATACTCAACGTTCTGTTGGCGCCGAGCTTGGTACTGCTCTGGAGTCTCATTAGCTCGTTGAGATGCCAGATACTCAGCATGCTGTCGACGCCGATCTTGGGACTGACTGATCGCTCAGACGAACGGCTTTATCTTCAGATGCACAGCCTTGATGTATTGCGTCAGGTTTCTCCTGGTGGTGAAGTTATGCGGCATTCGGGACACTGATAATCGGGCAGTTTAAGATGCGAAGCATCGATGTGAGTGTTGAGCAGGGCCCTCCCGGTGAAGGAGCGGTCGCAATGCGGGCACTCGAACTGCTTGGATTTGAGATGCACCGCTTGAAGTGCGTCTCGAGGTCGCCCTTCGCTGCGAACGATCCGTCGCTTTCGTGACAGGGGAACGCTTTGAGTCGCCTGTGCACCGTGATCACGTGGCGGTTCAAACTATCCTTCTGAAAGAAGGTCTTGTCGCACTCGGAAATCTCTGATCTTTCTATGTACGCTGGCGACTTTTTCTACTCTTCCTAAAAAATACAATACCTGCTTATTCAATGAAAATTACAGCAACATACTAATTAATAGTCAAAAAATAATTCTAATCTGCTAATTGTGAAACAAAATCACGCTTGTTACCTATGCAATGGAGATAAAAACGAAGTAATTTCTATAATTACCTACTAACCACAAACAAATTACGCTTTCGTTGTTTTATTGTAAGTAATAATAATTTACGATTACGATGATAACATTTATTAGGGACACATTATGGACACAGCTGTCAATGACGTCGCCATAGTAACGTCACGCAATCGTCGCCATAGTAACGTCGCGCAATCGTTACAAACTTTCGCGTTTATAATATTAGTAGGAAGTAGGATTGTTGAGAAAATTTTCAAAATATATGTTGACGCTTAGAATTTAAATTTCGAATATCAATTTCTTAGATGTTTCCTACTTACTTGACAGTTATCGTTATATTTTAGATAATTCACACTATATCTTTATAAATTATAGCCTATGTGTTATTCTGATGTATAAGCTATATTATTGTAAAGTTTCATCAAAATCCATTCAGTAGTTTTTGCGTGAAAGAGTAACAAACATCCATACATACATACAAACTTTCGCGTTTATAATAGTATAGGATAGGATTGAAGATTACTATATGTTATATTACTCTATTACCTTGTAGAATGACTACATTACCGAAAAAACCTATTAAAATAATAAATTACCCATTAAAATAATAAAATTAGAATTAGGAAATCAATTAAAAACTTGTAAAAATTTGAATTAAATAAAAACATACTTAACTCAACTCGTCGCAACTCTTAAAAATACAAGGCGGCATCAGGTATAATATTTGTTTTTGTGATTTTAGATGCACCGATGTCGCGCGACACCTGTCCTTGGTTTCCAATACTGTGCAGAATCCACTGCAGAAAGCGTGGATTCACTAGGGGAAACTGCGTCGATTTGCAGTGCCACTGCGAAAATGATTCCACCGGACCTGCACCTCCTGGATCTTCATCATCAGGAACAGCACAACCAGGGGCACCGGCACCGGCACCGGCACCCGCACCGCAGCCAGCAGCTTCGGCACCAGTGGCTCCACCCATAGCCGATAGTATCCCAGTGTCCCCTGTGTCAGCTACATCTTTGAATAAGCCTCTTACATAAGATTTATTTATTTAAAACTAATGTATGAAATATATCGTTTGTAGCGATTGTGTGTATTTTTGTCGTTGAACTCCCTTATATTTACTACTAGCTAACCCGGCGAACTTCATACCGCCTAACAATCAATGAATGTCGTGTTACAGATTAGCTGAATGTAATTTATGATTTTATGAAAGTAATAAAATGAATACAAAATAAATATTAAGTTCACTACATTATTAAGATAATAACACAAAAAGAAACATAAAAGTACAAAAATTAAGTATATCAATCGCGTGTCAGCAAGACATGATTAAATTTAACTATTTACATATTGTGCAGCATGGGATGCACTCGGTTTAATTCTCTTCATTGAAGCACCTTGTGATATACGATATTTTTAGTTTTTTTATTAAGCGCAAGAACAAATAAATCGGATGATTTGTCGACACATGGACATGCCACGTAGGTAGGTACAACTGACAATGAGAAAAACACGGATTTACATTTTGTATGGGAAAATGTTTATTCTTTTAATTTTTCGTCAATTTTCCAATTTTTGTTTTTTTGATGTTTTTGTGTTTTTTTATATATATATATATATATATATATATATATATATATATATATATATATATATATATATATATATATATATATATATATATATATATATATATATATATATATATATATATATATATATATATATATATATATATATACTAGCAGACCCGGCCACGCGTTGCTGTGGCTAAGGTTTTTGTTATATTACATTGTAGTAAACTATTTAATAGGAACGGTAGGAGAACATCATTCATGGGGACCACCATGCTTTTTTAAATAGATGCCATTTGTAAAAAAATATGGCGAACTCCATGACAGATTTTCTACTACCGTAACCCCTTAATTAATACAATGAAATTATTATTTACGAACGAAGACGGAAACGTTAATGCTGGTATAAAAATCCTCTGGATTGGGATTTAAAGGGGAAGGACTTTCAACACGATTGATTAAAATTTTCGTACAGTTGATATTAATCAAAAATCAATACAAAAGAATTAATTTTAAAATTTATTATTATTTTTATTAAAGTTTGTAACAAATGAGTATATTACAAAGTTGTTAGTAAATAACATGTGTTGTTACAAAATGGCTGTTGATGATGACGAAAGGTAACCTGAAACAACGAAATTTCTTCAATATCAAATTAACACCGTGGACAAAAACGTTTTTTCAAATTTACCGCAAAATTAAAAAAAAAAAAAAAAAATATTGAAAAAAACATAAAAATTTGTGCCCTTTTTTAAAAGTTTCACGAAAATATTTTTTTTTTGATCGTTTTTTTTTAAATATTTCGGTTAATCTTAAAACTCTGCAAATTGTCATAATTTCTGTAATATCGGTAATTGTTATCGATATTACGATATGCTCGAATGTGTGGGGCGCGCCAGTTTTGCATGCGGCAAACTTGCCTGTCATGCCACTTTGTCACTTTTTCATGTCAAAACATGTCACTTTTGACAGCTCCAAATTTGTTGAGGGCAGATTTGCAGGAGGCAACCTTGCAGGCGGCAACCTTGCAGGCGGCATTTTTGCAGACGGCATTCTTGCAGAAAGCAAACTTGCATACAAACCCGAAGTTAGCAACGTTTGAGAATGGCGCATTAGGACATGATTACACGAAATAAAATAATTTTATATTATTTTACAAACCAAAAATAAAGCAGTAAAGCATATGCTATAAATTTTAAATTTAGAAAAAGAAGTAGCAAATTATCATGTCAGGGTAAATTAAAGTGGTGAATATTTTTACCTCTCCACATTTAATTACCGGCATCCTTGTAGTGGATGATTCAGTACATCAAACTAAACATTAAAAAAAATGTTTTAAGTTTTTCTGTTAGGTTAGGTTAGGTTAGGTTTTTCTTTCCCTAAAATCGAAGTGACATTAATTACCGGCATCCTTGTAGTGGATGATTCAGTACATCAAACTAAACATTAAAAAAAATGTTTTAAGTTTTTCTGTTAGGTTAGGTTAGGTTAGGTTTTTCTTTCCCTAAAATCGAAAGTTGATTGCTGAGATCTGCGATGGAGAGGACACTCAAAGAAGTGGACTGGTTTCCCTACCCTGACATATGAAAACGCGGCTTTTGTCGATTTCTACTCTGGTAACACTAAATTTTAAATACGATGTTTTGCTCCTAACTTCATTTTCTGCAAAAATGCCGTCTGCAAAAATGCCGACCCTCGAAACGTTAGTTTGACATTTGCAAAACTGCCTTCTGCAAGATTGCCTTCTGCAAAACTGCCGCCTGCAAGAATGCCGTCTGCAAGATTGCCGTCTGCAAATCTGCCTTCTGCAAGTTTGATGGGACCCGAATGTGTCGGCCACGGTACGTACAAACAAAATGACCGCAAATTTCTTGACATTGCAATGAACATTTTGAACGCCTATATCTCTCTTATTTATTGAGATCGAATAAAGATTATGGAAGATTAGGAATCAGCGTGGCGAATATAGCGTGGTGAATTACTTAATTTTTTATTTTGGCCTGTTTTTAAAATTTAAACTTTGAATGCCTATCTCGCTTATTTATAGCGACCGACACAATTTTCTTCCAGATTTAGCATTAAAATGAAAAAAATGGAGAGAGGTTCCTATACTGCAGTTATTCCACTTTTATAACTATGTGATAATACTTACCTACATGTATATATTTTAATTAAAGAGTTTTGAAAAATGAAGCACAAATAATTAAAAAGCAGGAATAATTTCACTGTATTACCTTCACAATATTTTGAATTTAGAATAACGCTTGCCCGACTATGACGTTTGTAGGTTTAACATAGCAGCGCCATCTATGGATTACTCAATAGATAACGCCATCTGTTAAAATCGTTTGGAACTAACAGATAATTGCGAATGTCAAATAATAGACATTGCAATAAAATAATATCGCGACTATAAATTAAGACGTAAGCTATCCTATCTTTCAAGTTGGATCAAACTGCACATTGTGTGCAAATTTGATTCAAATCGGTTAAGTAGTTTAGGAGTCCATCGCGGACAAACAACGTGACACGTAATTTATATATATTAAGATATATATATATATATATATATAGATATACGATTATTATCGCAGCTTAAAATATTACATAGAAAACACAACAAAACTTTACCAAGTATAACCACCGCATCTTATCATCATATTACGACATTTTATAATAATATTTATTTCCGTGACCATGCTATATCAATATTTTAAATAAAATTATAAGTTTAATTTGAATTCGCTTATCTATTTTATATTTTATCATATTTTGTATTTTTCATTTTAATATTATGTGCACATAAATAAATCTTTGCCATACATAGAGTTTTCCTTGGTACGGGCTATGGCCTAGTTAGGCAGATTCTGCAACTAATACGATTGTAAATTTATGTTTTTGAATGAATAAAATTATTATTATTATTATTATTATCTCAGCCAATGAAAAAGGATTGATCTTCAAAATTTAATTCGCTGTCGTTTCCCATAATATACATTCCTCTGAATTGATTCATAAATAATGTAAAAACGCATTTTATGCAATTCTAGCAATAGTTGCAATGTGTATGAAAATTTTGCTCAGTTTTTGCAAAAACGTAATAAACTATTACGTAAAAGCGGATGATTGCCAAGAAATGGATGATATTTTTTTTTTCCTATGTAAGTCAAAATATATTTTATACGTTGTGCTCAGAACGGAACACCCCAGCATTTTTAAAATTGGGATTCTGTACATAAAACTGAACTAAACAAGTGATATCATTATTTACAGGATTCTACATAAAAAACTAATTGAAAAATGTACAACTTTTTTTGACTTAGGTTATATATTGCTAACAAGGAAAATCATTTTGAGTTCAACCAAAAAAAAAGTGATGATTTTCAACCCAGTTTTTCGCATACGAGAATTTTATCTAATTAAAAACCGGTGATATTTTTTTATTTAGGTTCCAAATGTCGACTTATTTTTTTTTTGTATTTTTTTTTAATTTTTTTTGGATTTTTTTTAGGAAAATCATTTTGAGTTCAACCAAAAAAAAAGTGATGATTTTCAACCCAGTTTTTCGCATACGAGAATTTTATCTAATTAAAAACCGGTGATATTTTTTTCTTAGGTTCCAAATGTCGACTTAATTTTTTTTTTGTTTTTTTTTTTATTTTTTTTTTTGCTTGAAAATTTAATTAACTTGAATGTTGTAGATATAAGAGCTTAACCTTGTTAAGCTCTTAGATAGCAGTAAGCTATAAGTAAGAGCAAGATAGGTTAAATATCGCTAATATACAATACTAGTGATATTCTACCTAACGCTAGATGGGGCATCGTGCAAAACGCTTTTTATACTATTTTTCAAAAAAAAATATTTTTCAAAAAAAATTCAAAAAAGAAATTTAAAAAAGAGAAATTTTATTTATGTTTTTCCTACATTTTTTTTTCAAAACTTACCTGCTTTTACTAATCCTCTTTACGGATGCCGGTTAATTTAAACCCACCGTTTATAGGAATTATTTTTACAAAATGATTTTGCTCCACTCCTAACTAGGCAGTGCCTTTTCTAAGGAAAACGATAATTTTATACATCAATTTTAAAAATAATTTTATATAAAAGATATTAGGAATTTGTTATAGCAAAATAAAAAAAAATCGTAAAAAAAACATTTTTTTTTATAATAAAAGTAGTTAAAAATAATTATACAATAAACCCAAACACAAAATATTATATAATAAAAATAAAAATCCAAATTCACTCTTGTTTACTCATAGGTAATTTACGAGTATCTTGTTAGAGATGTGAGGGTGTATAAATTTTACAGAGAACAGGAGTTACATTGACAGAGAAGGGAAGATTAAAAAGTCACGTAGGTACTGCTCATCATAAATTGAAGAAATTTGTTTGTCTGGTAAAATATAGAACTATATAGATATAGCGTTGATATGCTCGGACGATACTCAAGATGCACAAACACACGCTGCCTTATTACAAGCGGATTTCACTGATCCAAGAGCAGTGCAGATTAGGCGGCACAGATATTCCGTACACCCAGGATTAGCAACTGAAAAAAAATATTACAATTTAAATAATACGTTTTTAAAAATAAAATACGGCAAGACTATTCACGTCTTCTTAAAGTAGCGGTGTTACTATTTTGCATATTTAAAAAGAGCAAAATATGTGCATTCAGAAAT
>CALYMY010000504.1:0-22660 GCA_944548615.1 Micropterix aruncella | reverse complement strand
TTTTGACGTTTGGAAATTTGGACATTTATACAACTAATTACTTATTATAAATAGGATAGAAACGAATTTAACGCGAGAAATTTGTAGCACCCGACGTTTCTGTGACGTTGCAGCGGCCGTTGTCCAGGGTAGATTGAAAGAGCTGTCAGTCCGATGTTTTGCGGGTAGGCCACATACCGCTGCCGCCACTGCGTAGGTTATAACGGTGGTGAGGGATCGGGCAACGTCACTGAAACGCCGGGTGCTACAAATTTCACGCGGTAAATTCGTTTCCATCTTATTTATAATTTCAAACAACCGCGATAGTCTTCGACTTTATATTTACTTAATATTTAGATAGTAAGGTACCCCGTGACTGATTCCTAATCTTTATTCGGCCTCAAATAATAAGCGAGATGTATGCATTCAAAGATGCGTTAAACCCACAGCAGGTTAACTTATTTTTTTTTAAATAAACACCTGGCGGAAGTTTCAGTTACATTTTTTAAGCAATGACAAAAAGTATGTTTTTGTTTTTATTATGTAAATTTGTTTATATTTTGGCTTTATTCTATCACATTCTAATTTGGCTTTATTCTATCACATTTTTTTTATTTGATGGCTCCACCCAAAGAGGGTGATTTCTGCCTAACTATCACATTTAGTATTACAATGCACTGATCATGTTACAATGACCGAATCTAGTAGTAATCTAGTAGTTTTCCATGGTACTACTGACACTATCGTATCGTATCGTATCGTATCGTATACCCTAGAGTAGGAAACGGTGACATTTGCTGTCAATCTGCGAACATAACCTGAAATAACGAGTCCAAACAACCAATGATCAATTAAGTATACAAAAAACCAAAGCCAGACTGAGACTGACGCCTTGTTTGCACCAAACATTTTGTTTTATTAGCTGTTTTCCTTGTTTCCATTTTAATAGTATATCACAACAAAAGCTTCGTAGACATCCATCGCGCAGTTGCCTTTAAATCGAATCCGACATCCAACGAGTGGGAACAGAGGCGGCGATATCCGATTAAAAAACGGATCAGACACCCGACAAGTGGAAATGGGCTGTTAGTCGCCCGAATTTACGTGTGATGGAAACCATGCATTTAATCTAAATATAATTATTTTTCTTTTTTTTAATACAGTTTCTTTCAATAACTAATGTAGTTTTTTCTTTTACAGACATGATCATCTAAAGGTTTCGGATATCCCTCGAAAACGGGGTCATTTGTCATTCACTTAGCAAAATATTGGCTCCACGAAACCTATGCATATCCCAACTGTGGTATCAAATTTGGGGGAATACCGGGAATACACTAACTTCATCATCAAAGTCTATGTATAACCCGAAACATGTGGATGCAATATGCACAGATTTTGCAAAAGTATTCGACCTTGTCAACCCAACCATCCTTCTGGATAAATTAAAGAGATCTTCGGTGATCTCTTTAGATGAATATCGTCATAAGTCAACAAACTTCACCAAGTTGTAGCTTTACTGACAGTACCTCATAAAAGCATGTCGAAATTCAATCGGTGATCGAGTTGAACGCCAAGGTCGCGAGTGCTCTCGCAATACGACGTACACAAGGAGTCAACTACTAGACAACACTACTGTCAATGCTTAGGACTGAAAATGTACAAGATCAGACTGAATCACTTTAATATTGCTTTATTGGAGAACCGTGCTGCAGATATGGTACTATTCCAAAAAATTATCCACAAAAACGTAGATAACCCGTATTTTACGAAGAACCTATAATTTTACATTCCACAACGCGTGGTTCACTCTTGTACGTTCGACCTGCCTTGCGTCTGTACTAGATATGCCTAAAATTCTATCACATACAGCTTAATGTCTATGTACATTAATCAATTCCAGAATATTGCCATTCAACATGAATGAGACTAAATTGGAGAGCATATACATAAACGTAATTGACAATGCGACATACATTTATAATTTGATATTTATGTTTTAGACGACTATTTGGGTATTATTTTTTATTTTATGTTTGATATTTTAATTTACATTTATTATGGTTTTATTTTGTAACATTTATTTTATTGAAAATAATTAATTTATTTGGTTACATGATTTAGGAACCTTGATTTTACTTGTTTTTTTCTTTGGCTTTTAAAAAAATTAAAAAAAACTATTATAAAATTGTTTATTTTTTTATAACAAAATTTAATTGTTTGTAACTGTACTATAAATTTTTGCAAAATTACAGAAGTCGTTACACGAGAACATTATGACAGCATAAAGAATGTTCACATTAATTCAGTCAGGGATAGTATAACAGCGGATGGAACATTTATTAAATAAAGGAGTCAATACCACCACGTCCCGCTCCTGATGAAATGAAAATGTATTTTAAACACATGCTAGCAAAAATAAAATTATAATTGTAAGAAATATGTTTTATTCGACAAACAAATGTTATTGAATTGGATGAATCAATAACACGGCAACGATTGCCATACAATCTTCAGTATAATATGGTGACAGTGTACAATTTAGTTCATTTATAAATATATTTTTAGCCGTAGCATCTTCAAGCTAATAATTGCACCGTGATAAAGTTTTAAGTAAACACTTGTTGTTAAAAAATGATTTAATACTACCGCTTACGCTGGGTTAATGAATGATTTTAAAGCAATTGGCATTGCGCTTATCAAAACTTTAACAGCATGGCTTCTCTATAATGGAAGTAAACCCCGGTGCGCACTTGCGGCCTGGCCGCGGCGGCCAACGAGATACTACGAAATGTATGGACTCGCCGTCAACCGCGCGGCCAAGTGCGCGCGGTCGACGGCAATTCCATACATTTGGTAGTATCTTGCTGGCCGCTGTAGTCTGGCCGTTGTGGCCAGGCCGCAAGTGCATGCCTGGGGGCTAAGTCCATATTTTAAATTTGAACTTCAGTATTGTTACTTCGTGGCATCTGAATATAAGTATTGTATCAGCCTAAATACATTCCTCATGAAATCGCTTAACAAATTGAACACTTAGAGCTTTAAATCTTAATCTATTTGTCCAGTGATGAAAATCCAGCACCGTCTTAATTTTCGGTTGATCTTTTATAGACCAATTGTTTTTTTTTAAATAGTAAACTTCTCACAGACAAGTCAGCCGGGCGCTAAAAGACATTGTGAGCTATGATGCAATAACAAATCATCAAGTCACATGCACAGGCTAAGATGCTACTTATGCAAGTACAACTACTCGACTGATGAATAAATTGCATGTAAATGGGTATTTGGAGGTGTCAACTATAACGGGCGAACCCAGAGCCCAGGAAGTTTTAACGATATAGATCGTTCTGTCTCCCTTAAGATGAGCGTAGGAGACTTTGGGACGAAACCGTTCACTGTCTAGTTACACCACTCACCCGTAAGAAGCCAACGCCTTACCACGAGACACTGGGTTTGCAACCAACGAGCGGCCTCGCGCCCTTACTACCACTTTCGGCCACATTTCTCCGGCCTCCCAACTAGTTAAGGGTTCGAGGTCGCTTGCGCGGTCCTCTCCCTTACGTAGCGGTGATTCGGTATCTACCGAATCTATTGCGGACCATGTCGACCGCTCGGGATAGGGTGGCCGAATTGGTCGTTTTTTAAGAGCGGTTGCCGTAAGGTTAACAACCACCCCTGTTCTATAGGGACAAGTGCATTCCGCTTATCAGTCGGAATGCACAGTCGATTGGCTGACGCCGCAAGGTTCGCAAACCGTCCAGGAGCGCCCGAAGAGCGAAACTGACCCGCAGGCAGAGTCCTAGCCGGCATAATCACCTATAGGTATTTTTCTTTTACATTTATGTTTTTTTTCTTCCGAAATTTTACATTTATCTTTACAATTTAAGTCGCAGTATGTATTTCTTTATTTTTCAGAATTTTGAGAAAGGTTCCTATACTGCAATAATTCATATTTAGTAGATACTATACAGCATTTACCGAAATAAAACGAAAAAACATGCAAAACTGTCTAAAAAATAAACAAACTCGCATCAGAGCTAGGCGGAACGATATTATGCACCAACACAGCGTTATGTGCACCAAATACGCGTATTCACGCCCATACGTCACCGCTCATTACAGATCTGTTATTTATTCGCCTAGAATAATTTCGAAAATAGTCTGATATCGCCCATCCAGGGAAAAATTTTGATAACCTGGTAACACTACACGCGTTGACAACTGCTATTTATAAAGAAGAAGAAGAACGCGAAAAGTAGCAGGAGGTATTTCACAGTTGTGATATTTTAGAGCGACTGAGCCGATTTGCATTTTAGACTGACTGAGCCGATTTCATGTTTTTCGATGGCGGCTCACTCAGTCTAAAGATCAGTCGCTCTAATTTATACGTTCTGCACCTCACACGATATTATCGTGTTTTTCGGGCCAGTCGCTCTAAAATGCCATTTTAGAGCGACTGAGCTTTAGACTGAGTGAGCCGGACTCTTAATTTGGTGTGAGGTTTCCGACGATTACACCCCCCCCCCCACGTGCCTCTGATTCGCTATTGGCTTCAAACCTATTGCCTGTCTTTTGGGGTACCTACTAATTAAAATTACACCTTTCCTAGTACGCCAGCGCCAGATGTCCCGGAGTCTGGCCTGCTGACAGCGTTCTATGGCCAAAATACTGTCTTATCTGAAAGTAACAGCTTTCACAAAACTCTTGCACTTTTTTGTCGCTTCCTCTTGTACTATTATCATTTGTGCGGAGAGCGGCCGTACAAATCACGACTCGGAACAAAAAGTCCCGTTATCGCTCGGTCGCATCCTATTTCAATGTCTACATTTCTTACTTATCTGTGTCTTGGCGGACTCAAAGCTGGTAGCTACGACGGAAAATACTGACTTACAGCCTCGTTCTTATTGGTTTTTGATCCACGATATGGCCTCTGACACACTGCCTAATACACAAAATGGCAATTCTACCGGCCGGACCATGCTATAACCTCGCCCAGCTAGTTATCGACTTCTACTTAATATTAAAACCGATAATTCAACGAGTTTATTGTCGCAGTATTCAGAAAAGGAAAGACGGCTGTAGCTTCATATATGTTAATATACAGGTTTATCCATATCGAATAAATCGATAGGTATATGAATAATATTTTTGGAGGAAATAATCATAAAGGTATTTTGTCGATAACTAAAATAGAGATACCTTGAAATTTAGCAGATTATGAACCGGTCTAAATATAATTTTGTAAAAATGACTTTTTCTGCCAATGTATGAATTTTTCTGTCATTACCAATATGATATTAACGCGCATAAACTGGAAAGAGTTTTTGAATTTACTGACTTGGGTATTACATTTAATAGTAAACTTAGCTTCATTACTCATATCGAGCTAATGACCTCCAAATGTTACCAGTTGCTGGGATTCATTTGGAGGGTAACGAAGCCTTTCAAGGATTTCCGCGTTGTTATGCTCCTGTTTACATCGCTTGTCCGGAGTAGATTGGAGTTTGGCAGCGTCGTTTGGAATCCATGTTATGAACAATACGTTTCAGATATTGAAATAGTTCAGAAAACGGTTCTGAGGTGGATGCGTTTCAAATTCTTTAAGGAAAAAAAATCGCCGATTACAACGCCAAAACTCACTTGTTTGAATGTCAATCTCTGAAGACGAGACGTACTCTTTTAGATCTTCTCCTCATTAATTCACTCTTTACCCATAAGCTTGACTGCCCTGATTTGCTCGTTGTTTCCCGCTGAACGTTCTGTCGACCCACAGAACTCGTCGTTGTGATGTGTTCCGCCCGCCGCATTGTTCAACCAATAATGCATTTTCTCGACGGTGCGCCGTATAATGTGAAATATGTGAAAATTGTAAATTGTTTTGATGGTATGGTTCTAAGTAAATTACATTCAAGCAACTCGCCTCTGCAAAAATAACGGATTAAGAAAACTAAACTGAAATTAAAATAAAATATTTAAGGTGTTAGAAATGTACAACAATGTAGGTTAATTAATAATAAGTAGAAAACGGTTTCAGATTTACATCAAATAACTCAATGTAATATTATCTCTAGTAAGTGTGAGACTGATGTAAATCTGTTGTTTTTTTCAAATAAAGAGAAAAAAAATGTAATTAAGATTTCGAGCTACCACATAATCAGTATTTCGAGCTAAATCAATTGTAAATTTCTCGAGTATTCAGCTATTTCCTATTATCAATAAATTAGTTGCGAGCCCTATTTTTTAATCGTAGAAACCTAACACTATAGATATCTACTCTTTTATGACGGTTTGTCAGCATTAACTCTAGCCTTAGAGATTTTGAGTTATCGAACGAGTCACTCAAGCTCCAATTTCACCTTCATAAATTATGTAGAGCGGTTTTCGTCAGTCTCTCAAGTGAATTTAATATTAACTCAGCGTATTACAGAAACCGACATATGAGTATTACATATTATGTGATATACCAATAAAGCACAGGTCAAAAGGACCGGGCTTTGTGGAGAATTCCTCTGGGGCATTTACTAGTAATTGTGGGGTGAATTCGATTTGACGTCATTTGCGTAATTGTAGCGTCAGACGATTTTAATCACTATTGTCATTTTTTATTACAGTGAATTGAGCTCGATAGCTCTGAAACGTTTTAAATGCCGAAAGCGTACCTTCATTAACAGTTCACTCCCACATTGAATTCACGATGAATAAAAATTGAGATTTTATTTAAATTATAAAATCAAGCTGATTTGAAAAGACCTTCTGAAAATATTTTAAAAGACTCCCCAGATGTTTATTTAAAAGGTGGAGTATGTTCTCGAGTACTAATCAACTGGGACAAAGAAGAACTAATCTTCAAAAGTCCTGGATACACCGACGATACCAGCCGGCCGTACATAGAAAGATCTTTACCATTTTGGAAGAAGTAGTAGTAGAAAAATCGAAATTGCTAGATTGGTATGTAAACCGTGATAATTAACTATAATTAACCATACGTACCTATTTTTTTGAGTAAAACTGCGCTTTTCAGAATTATTATAATATTTACCTTACAAGAAATTATCTAATAATTTACTAAAAGGGAAATATGTTCTACCAAAATAGTAGATACGACAATGACACATCATAAGGACAACAGAAAGCGTTTTTATTGAAGGGAGGTTCGAATTATTTATCTGCTAGATATTCCTTATAGACCCGAGTGTTACGCAGCCCGAAGGCACTCAACGTCATCTGAAAGGATATAAGTCTAGAAACTTTTCTCGAGGAGGATACATATGTACATATTTGGCAAAGGCAGCCGATAACTTTTTGTAATACAAATAATTTTCATTTTGTAACTGAATAGGGTAGTAATATTATAGCCAGCGGATAAGCGCCCAGTTTAATGATGGCAGTAAGCTTTCGGGTATCAAGATAGAAGCGAAGAATACTGTCTTAACTAAATTCAATTCATTCATTTCCAAAAAAACTTTACAGATTGTAGACACTTTATGCTAGTGTTTAGGTATATATATATATATATATATATATATATATATATATATATATATATATATATATATATATATATATATATATATATATATATATATATATATATATATATATATATATATATATATATATATATATATATATATATATATATATATATATATATATATATATATATATATATATATATATATATATATATATATATATATATATATATATATATATATATATATATATATATATATATATATATATATATATATATATATATAAAATTAGTAAAAGCTACTTGAACAGCAGCGAAGGAAATCCCAGCTTGGATTGGAAACGCTTATGTTTGAATGAGATATACTTACGGATGTGCACGACTTTCGATTGTGCATGTTAGTTTATGGGTCCCTTTACCGTCGACGAACGATCACTCATCATCCATATATCTCAAAAATCGAGCTTTTCCGAAATTTTGAATTATTTCGAAAAGTCATCCTCCATTTATGAGACGGCCTTTGCCGATGTGATCAAAGTGTTTTATTATAGTTTTTTCGCTTTAATTCGCCTCAATTGGAGACATTTTGTGTTGCAAAAGGAAAAGCTCGATTTTTGAGATATATGGATGATGAGTGATCGGAATATTTTTTTAATAGTTGTAGTAAAATTAGATACAGAAGGGTATATTTTGCATGATAAAATACATAAAATAAATTTTATAAAACCTAAATCATATTATATTTCATTCAGGAACTTTTTGACTTGTTGGGTCCTACCTTCTCTAGCAAGAGTTATAGGCTAATTGTCAGATCATTAAAGAGTTTTGATACCGACATATTTTAAAATTTGCCTGTAGCGTAGAGTTTCTATGTCTATTTTGCTTTTCATTTTGACTTTATAAATTTTTTATTTTATATTCAATCCCTCTGTGCTAGGTTTGATGACAACTAACTCTAGCATCCTATGACCTTTTTCATTCAGCAACGACCATTTAGGTAATGGCAGTGTATAGTTTCGTTATTTTTACTAAAGTGTGACCCCTATATGGAGTTTATATAAGTATATCTCATTCAAACATAAGCATTTCCCAATACAAGCTGGGATTTCCTTCGCTACTTTTTAAGTAGCTTTTACTAATTTTATTTTAAATAAAAACATCATCCTATAAACGGATTTCTTTACAAACCTTATCAAATATAACAATATTATACTGTTTTCTACAATATTTCTTTACAATTTTTTAATATTATACAATTTTATATAGGTTTACCCTATTTTGATAACAATATACAATCTTTATTATAAACTCCTCTGCCAGAAATTAAGATTGAAGTTTCTTCTTTCATTTCATTGAGCATATGGAGGTTTTTTTATTTTTATTTCGATTTAATGGCTCGTTGATAACAAACTCAGCCAATTGTATCATATTTTAAATGTTGGTAGCATTCGAAATTTTAATTATTTCGTAATGTCACTTTCATTTAGAAAACGGCTTTGCCGAAGTGATCAATAGTTTAATATTTTATTTTTTCGCTTAATTCGTCTCAATTGAAGGCATTTTGTGTTGCATAAGGATAAGCCCTATTTATGAGATATACGGATGAATAGTGATCGTTAGTCGACTGCAAAAGGACCTTTAAACTTACATTGCACCGTCGAAAGTCGTGCACATCCGTAAGTATATCTCATTCAAACATAAGCATTTCCCAATACAATCTGGGATTTCCTTCGCTACTTTTTAACTAGCTTTTACTAATTTTATTTTAAATAAAAACATGATCCTATAAACGGATTTCTTTACAAACCTTATGAAATATAACAATATTATACTGTTTTCTACAATGTTTCTTTACAATTTTTTAATATTATACAATTTTATATAGGTTTACCCTATTTTGATAACATTATACAATCTTTTTTATAAACTTCTCTGCCAGAAATAAAGATTTAAGTTTCTTCTTTCATTTCATTGAGCATATGGAGTTTTTTATTTATTTTTAATTCGATTAATGGCTCGTTGATAACAAACTCAGCCAATTGTATCATATTTTAAATGTTAGTAGCATTCGAAATTTTAATTATTTCGTAATGTCACTTTCATTTATAAAACGGCCTTGCCGAAATGATCAATAGTTTAATTTTTAATTTTTTCCCTTAATTCGTCTCATTTGAAGGCATTTTGTGTTGCATAAGGATAAGCCCTATTTATGAGATATATGGATGAATAGTGATCGTTAGTCGACTGCAAAAGGACCTTTAAACTTACATTGCACCTGTCGAAAGTCGTGCACATCCGTAAGTATATCTCATTCAAACATAAGCATTTCCCAATACAACCTGGGATTTCCTTCGCTACTTTTTAAGTAGCTTTTACTAATTTTATTTTAAATAAAAACATGATCCTATAAACGGATTTCTTTACAAACCTTATGAAATATAACAATATTATACTGTTTTCTACAATGTTTCTTTACAATTTTTTAATATTATACAATTTTATATAGGTTTACCCTATTTTGATAACATTATACAATCTTTTTTATAAACTTCTCTGCCAGAAATAAAGATTTAAGTTTCTTCTTTCATTTCATTGAGCATATGGAGTTTTTTATTTATTTTTAATTCGATTAATGGCTCGTTGATAACAAACTCAGCCAATTGTATCATATTTTAAATGTTAGTAGCATTCGAAATTTTAATTATTTCGTAATGTCACTTTCATTTATAAAACGGCCTTGCCGAAATGATCAATAGTTTAATTTTTAATTTTTTCCCTTAATTCGTCTCATTTGAAGGCATTTTGTGTTGCATAAGGATAAGCCCTATTTATGAGATATATGGATGAATAGTGATCGTTAGTCGACTGCAAAAGGACCTTTAAACTTACATTGCACCTGTCGAAAGTCGTGCACATCCGTAAGTATATCTCATTCAAACATAAGCATTTCCCAATACAACCTGGGATTTCCTTCGCTACTTTTTAAGTAGCTTTTACTAATTTTATTTTAAATAAAAACATGATCCTATAAACGGATTTCTTTACAAACCTTATGAAATATAACAATATTATACTGTTTTCTACAATGTTTCTTTACAATTTTTTAATATTATACAATTTTATATAGGTTTACCCTATTTTGATAACATTATACAATCTTTTTTATAAACTTCTCTGCCAGAAATAAAGATTTAAGTTTCTTCTTTCATTTCATTGAGCATATGGAGTTTTTTATTTATTTTTAATTCGATTAATGGCTCGTTGATAACAAACTCAGCCAATTGTATCATATTTTAAATGTTAGTAGCATTCGAAATTTTAATTATTTCGTAATGTCACTTTCATTTATAAAACGGCCTTGCCGAAATGATCAATAGTTTAATTTTTAATTTTTTCCCTTAATTCGTCTCATTTGAAGGCATTTTGTGTTGCATAAGGATAAGCCCTATTTATGAGATATATGGATGAATAGTGATCGTTAGTCGACTGCAAAAGGACCTTTAAACTTACATTGCACCTGTCGAAAGTCGTGCACATCCGTAAGTATATCTCATTCAAACATAAGCATTTCCCAATACAACCTGGGATTTCCTTCGCTACTTTTTAAGTAGCTTTTACTAATTTTATTTTAAATAAAAACATGATTATATATATATATATATATATATATATATATATATATATATATATATATATACATATACTTAAATACACACATATATAAATATATTTATAGATATACACATTAACACATATAGATACATATACTTAAATACATACATATATAATATATATTCAAAGATACACATTCACATATACATATATATACACATTTACATACATGTTTATTATCTCGTATCGCATTTATGCAGATATATTATTTTTAAAAGATGATTTTTAGAAGATCATTCTCTGTACTTGAACGACCTATATCGTCAAGAAACCATTTTTTTATTTTTCTATTATATATATATCATATCAAGACGGTTGAATATTTTGGGTGCTATGAAATTTAATTATCTTTGGGCAAATGATGAATAAACTCGAGGAACGGCATAATTCAAGCCTGCAGATGCTCTTGTAGTTCTGTGTTGCTGGCTTCGTGGTCGGTTACCTAGGGTTCGATGGAAGAACGTGAGTGACTGTTTCACAAACAGCTGGCGTATATCTAACACCTTACTTTCTTGGAAAAGCATGTTGGAATCATATCGTGGGGGCCTTCTATTGATTACCCTCAACAGAAGCTTTTGGGCTTTCACTAGAGGATCCAGGACAGATTTTGCACATGCTCCCCACGCTATTATTCCGTGCACCCATAAACTTTGACATAGGGCCATGTAAACCATTTTTAGGGAGTTCTTGGAAAGGACGTTGCGTAATTCTCTGAATACGAAAACCAGCTTCCTAGACCTCGAGGACAGTTGTACTACTTGGTTATCGCAGCTCAGTTTTGAGTTTATTAAGACACCCAGATACTTACATAACTTCGGTTTTTTCTTGAATATGGTAACAAGCACAGGTTGGTTGCCTATTACAATGGTAAGAGTGGATTATTAATGACGGAGGAGGTGTGATGACTAGCGGACGTAATCCAAACGTAATGAAATTTGTTTTTGAGGCATTTAGGGTTAGGACATGTCGTTCGTACTATGCATTCACACTATCCAGGCTGTTTTGGGCCTTTACTAGTACTTCAGCCCATGATTCTGCTTCCAGGAGGAGGACCGGAGCAATGATGATATTAGAAACTATCGGCCTATCTCTTTGCTCAGCCTGTTTTCAAAAATAATTGAAAAAAATGCTAAATCACAGCTTGTTAATTTCTTGGACTCCAAAGGCCTTTTATCCGATCATCAATACGGCTTTAGACAAGGTCGAGGGACAAATGACGCCATTAATTTCGTTACTCAATCCGTAGCAAATAATATTGATCAAGGTAAAAAGCCATGGCAGTTTTCCTTGACCTGTTTAAAGCATTTGATACTGTTTCACATGCGATGCTCAAAAAAAAGCTTATTGGATATGGTATACAAGGATACGCGAATGACTGGATAACAAGTTATTTGAAGGATAAGTCACAGGTTTTAGTGATCGACGGCAAAGAAAGTGACAGTACCGAAATATGCTTTGGTGTACCTCAAGGCTGTCTTTACTGTACTTGGCGCCCTGTTCTGTTTCTCATGTACGTCAATGATTTGTGTGAATTGCCTTTTGACGATAACGCAAAAATTGTCTCCTTTGATATTCATTATTTTGAGAAATTTTCATTATTTTGAGAAATGTTTACTTATTCATTAATTATGGTTTAACGATGTAGAAATATAAAAAAGAAGAAAAGATGCCTAAATGTTTTAATTTCCTCTTTTTTTAACACCAGTAGCAATCAAAACGATGTCAAAATCAATTTATAAATACATTAAAATGATCTAAATATTCCCATTTCAATCAAAACGAAGTAAATGAAAATTTGTTTTTTTAATTATGTCCCATTTTTGCAATAATTTTTTTTTTGCGAATGCTAGATCTTATACAAATCAGCCAAGGTAACTAAAAAAACAAAATATACTAATAAACAAATGGAAGTATGCTATTTAGTTTCTCTCCTTTCCTGTAAAATTGTGTTCAACGCTTTTTGATCGTTTTGTTCGACGACTCCTCATTTATGTTTCTCGATAGAAAGGAATATCGATGCAGAATAGAGAACATTGTTTATTCTTCCTTGCCATTCGGGATAATGCCGAGTTCTACTATAGCTTCTAGCTGAAAGCTATAATTTTAATCGAGCATCCTGTCCACGGCATAAATAAATATACCAAAATACTAATAATATTTTAATTAACATCGCAAACCACCTAGAACTTCCTAAAGGTAACTGCTATAGGCGACGTTTCATAGTCAAATCTACCACGATTAAAATCACCACAATTAGAGCCAATACGATTAAAACAACCTCTAGAATAATCAACACTATTACATGAACCTAAATGAGAAACGCGACACTAACCATTTGATTGAAAATAACTTCCTTCCTCTTATATGCAGGATGAACATAAATTGCTTGACTTACAAATGATTTTGTCAGATGAAATTAGCAACTAAACAAAGACTGAACCAGCAATTAGAAATAAGATGAAGAAAATTAATTGAGGGAGTAAATAAATGATTGTTGTGATAAAGCAGTAATAAAATAAAATATTTCATGCTTTTTATATTCGTTTAGATTAACCTAATTTATTTATTATATTTTGTAAATGTCATCTTACACTTTGACAACCATCTGTCGAGTCGATTCCTAATTATTCGTAATTATTATTCAGTGTAAACATTTGCGGAACAAGGCCAGAAAAATAGAAATAACGTGTAATACAACGAAAAATTGGTTTTCAATTACACCATAATACGCACGAATTACGCTGGAGTAACTGGTGGTTTTTTATACTTTTCCTGAATACAAATCGACATAATTTGAAATGACATAAATATACATTTTTATTTTTTAAACTCAGTGCGTCTTTGTAATTTACTATGGATAGAAAAAATGTTTTGCTCCATTTTTACGTGCATTTAATTTAGTTTTATCAAGAAGGTCATTAAGGTTGTCTGGGGTAAAATAAAATGCCGCGAGAAGAAGCGTACAAAATTAGCCGAGAAGGTGACGAACGGGCAGTTTTCGGGAGGGCGGTTTCCATCACAACAGACGAATTGCCCGAACAAAGGCATATTATTAAGAATCGTGACAACTGTACGCTTCGTTAAGCCTAAGCATAAGTAATTCCCACATTTTATCTAGAATAAAATATAATACGCAAATATTCACAATGTATTAGTACTTCCTTATCTGTTTATGTTGCAAAGCAATACGTTTGAGAATTATAATATTATTTGACTATAGCTATCATTCCTAACACTGAAACAAAACATCAAATTAGAAAGATTAACAAAATTCTTTAACGGAACGCAATATAAAATTTAAGTAAAAATTTCGTTTAAATTTCAAGTTAGGTATGTAATTTTATATAATCCTAAAATAAGCCAATGTTATTTATATATTTTGATTCCTGGTATATAAAAAAATGTAGTTTGTTGTTTATTTCTGAAATATTCAATTCAGTCTTTTCAAGGCATGAGAAAACTTTAGGAAATACCCACAGGATGATATTTTATGACTGGAAGAAAACAATGTTTGCTCTACAAGTTTGGTGACCGAGAATAAGATGAATTTTTGTTCGTTTGTTTGAATGTTTTATTCATGTACCTATATTTTTTAAAACTCTCGACAAAATTTCCTACGCGCGCCTTTTAGCACACATGAAAGTAGTTGCGGCAACCATCTTGCACTAACCTTATTCCTTCCTTATCGCATTTCGGTCGACGGGCCCTGTTTATAAGGCCTGTGACTTCTTTCACTAGGCATTCTGCTCTTTCTTGGAGCATCACGTTAACCAGGCCTATAGGCCATTGGCTTTCGTGATGTGTCGTTGTAGGGATGAGGGCTATTCGGCGCTTCCTTTCGTAGTACGAGGAAGGTCTACGATTGTAAGCTGGGTAATTAAAATTTCTTCGGCTTTCGATGGGCTGGCTACCACTTCCTCTACTATGATAGTCCTCTGGTAGCCCACCGTCAGCGTCAGGAACTCCTTTTCATGCATCCCCTCGATGACTGGAGGACGCTCTTGAGACTCGGAGCTGGGTTGGTGAGATGTCGTTCTTGCTTCATCTTCAGTAGGCTGGGCGCGGAGAGGCGGAGGGGTTGCATTCGCGGCGTCTACTATTACCTGTTGTTTTTGACTTCAATACGCCTTTAAAATTGATTTTATAGTGGGAGGCAATTCAAAAAACGAATGATAACAAAATCGGGGGATAGAGTTTGGTGTTGCAGCTACATATCTATCATCTACCCAACATTTAATTACACCTCTGGATAGCTAAAGGATCTGAGAATTCATTACGCTAAGTAAGGACTGTGATGCATGGCGCACAGTGTAGCAGTAAGCGCCGTCATTTTAGGGTCATTCTGCTGCGTTTCAAGATTTCCATTTAGCTATAACTATATAACGATATAACTTTTAAATCGGAGAAGCTACGACGTTGGTTTAGTTTCAATCGTCATCGTAGTTTCATTTCAATTGTCAGCTCTCAACAAAATCAATCGATTATATATATAAAACATTAGTGTAAAATAGTTATAGTGAATATATATAGTGTTAAAATAAAAATAAAATAATCAAAAATATATATTGTCACGGTTACAATACAAATATCGTATACGGTTGGAAAGGGCTTCTCAAAAGCAATAGAATGATACCAATAATACATCATATGACCGAGTGAGCAGTGCCGGGAACGTAAATGAATGAATATGACCGAGAGGATCAACGACGGTACCAGTACATCTGCAGCTGGGGTGGTTGAAGTTATGCAAGTGGATGATGAAATCCCTTCTATATCGATGCCGGACTGTGTCGGCATCGAAACCCTAACCATCAAAGGTAACCTCCAGGTAGTGCACGTCCGGTAGCGGAAAGACCTCGCTCTGTCTGTCTTCCGGGTCTGTCTTGCGGAGAAATACGAAAAAATTACTTGTCGTCTTCCATGAATCTATGGTGACTTTTAATCTTCTAATGTTTTTCGATGATATCGTACTTGTTCTCCGCCAGGTCTCGAATCGCGATTTTTGCTTTCGCCTCAATCGGTGGTCTGTATGTGTGGCCTGTATGTGTACTCGGTGAGGTTGCCCAGTGAGCGTGTGTAGTTTTGGACTACCCGGTATTCGGCAGCGTCAGCCGGGCGGAAAATTCCCAAGCGGTTTGACGTTAGGTGCGCATCCCAACTTTTCGCGGAAATCCCTCAGGTGGAGGGGCCAGTAATCTAGCTTCTCAACGACGATTGGCTGGAAACGCGGCGCCTGCTTCGTGAGTTTTGGCGTTGGAGGCGGTGGGGAAAGCGGCAGCGGCGAAGGCCTTTTTCTCAGCGCTAATTGGACGTAGATATGCACGTCTTCGTCCTCTTCGGGGTCCGAGGGTTGCGACGAGTTTAAAACTTGGTTGTCGATGAAGGAATCGAAGGAGTCGTCTCGACGGCGCTGCTATTCCCTCTGTAGATCTTCTTCGGGAGACGCTCGGATCTCTCCCGCGTTTCCTCGCTGTCACAGGTAGAATAAGTAGTATGTATATACCTGCCCCTCAATACAGGTTAGCGGTGGGAAGCGGCAGCTTCGACAGCGTTGGCGACAGACTGTATCTTCGAACTGGAGAAATTTGACGGCTCAGGAATATACGGCGAAGACTAGATCGGCGCTCACAATCTAACTCGCGAGACTGCCAATTCAGCGTGGTGCGGTGGTGGAGCGGAGCATGCAAATGAGCGCGGCTCACTGAATGACTCTGATAATAGTAGTTTTAGAGAATGTAAGAATTGCTGCAATTATTTTTTTTTATATACGCTGGTCCTCAAACAGTTTAACTGTCATCGCACTGCACGTCATTTGATCTATCCAATTTAAAGCAGCGCGCTGCGGTAGAGTGTTGGAATGAACTATCGAATGTTGGAATGTGGTCAATAACTCAGTGTTTTTAACCCCTCACGTTGCGAGGTAAAAACTCACCTATCACGTTTGCGCGCGACATATTCGGGCAAAAAATCGACGCGAGTCAACGGCCTTGAGAAAAACGATCATAACTTATAAACCACTAAACGGAATAAAAAAAGATAAAGAGAAAAATGATCGCATTGAAATTTGACATATAAAACATTATAACCTTATCTCGTAAAACAATTAAGATAATAATGAATAAATATTACAAAATTGGCAAACTGAAAAAACTCGCCTATAAAATCATTTCGATTTTTTTGTCACAAAATACGTAAAATATGCAAAAGTTGTAAATACAGTTATGTTCCTTATTAAATGCTTTACCAAAACGATTTTTTTTTTACTTATTTGCATACAAAAATATTTATTTATTCAGCCAAGAAAAATTTTATGTATTCTCGTAAAAAAAAAAATTTTAATTTTTAATTTGTGACTACTTATGGTATTTTTTTTATGAAATTCTTTCAAAATAACTTTATTACTACATCACACTTCTTAGAAATCACACCAGAACTTTGAGCTTTGTCTGATATTATAGAAAAATCTAAAGTTTTGAGAGTTTCCGCGTCCGAACTTAATAATAAACTTTGAATGGTCATAATATAAAATTCGTTAGATTTTTTCAATTATATTGTCTTATCATAAACTTATTATATGTCTAATAACTAATTACTATACTCCAAAGAGTCACATTTCATCGAAAAACTATGGAAAATCGCACTTTATTCTCTCATAGTAATTATCAAAACAAGTTTCTTTGCGCGATTCATTTTACAAAACAAGATATAATTTTCAAAATACGCCTAATTATGTGATAACTTAGGATGTAAATGAAACAATACTTATTTTGTTAGTAAATTAAAGCGACATTACGTCATATTTCGCAATATATCGGGATATTTCATAAACATTACAAAATAATAACAACCATTTTTTCGCGAGCCGTTTGTTGTCGCGAAGTGTTTTCTTTAAAAATTCGTGAAAAACAGCAAATGGACTATCTCAAATGATTAATACTTAAATGGGAAGATTTTAAATTTATTAGTGTATTACTAGTTTCGTAATGTGACGATCTATACGTAATAATAGACGGCTGAATACCGCGGACGAGACGGCTGAAAATTACAGCAATCAGTCATCGAATAAAATTCAAATGGAAACTGTAATTACAGACCCGAAACATATACTGTACGAAGAATTTCACAACCAAGATGCTTCAATAGTTTAGTTTTTTATATTTTTCCTATCGTTTGTAAACTACAATTTTCTAAGTATATATTCGGTGCTTTGAGGATACTTTAATGGATTTTGTAAGCTCTATATAAATAAAATACAAACGGAGCTGCCATGGAATTCACCGACCAAAAATCGGGCCCATCATATATATTTTTTTGTTTTTTTTTACCCTTCTAGGAGGTGAAGGGTGGATTCCGGACTGACGACCGGTGATGGTAGGTTTAGGACAGCTGTGTTGCCACATGTGAGCGTTCACCTTACCACCCATTCACTCCCCCTTCGAAGCCATAGAATTTGAGATGCAGAGATCGCGGTTTTAGATAATTTTTCTAGAAAGGAGTTGTTTATTTTCCTGGAGAGACCAAGATCTCTAGAAAGGTGAAACAAAGATTTAGCTAGCAGGCCACGAGCGCCTACTTCCACCGCGTGAAGGTGAACAGTGAAGCCGTTCCGGGTGACGGCATTTGCCAGGTCATGGTATTTATTTAATTTGTACTCGTGGTCTTTTGAGATATTTGATTCCCATGGAACAGTTAATTCTACGATAAGAACCATCTTTCGAGATAGAGAGTAAAGAGTTATATCTGGACGCAGGGCTGTGCATCCGAGACTTTCAGGGAATTTATACTGCTTAGAGACCGAATCGACCTCCATAATCCAATCTGAAGCTTTCTCGATTATTGAGAAAGGTTTCGCAGTGAGATGTTTTTTGCCTTTAGAGCCAACCCGCACAAACTGTATTGGGGGTTTGGAGGATACTGTGGAACCCTTGTTGGCACGAGCCACTGAGCGGCTTAGTACCTCGCAAATAACAGCAAGGACTTTGTCGTGGCGGTAAGTGTACCGTCCTTGATCCAAGGCCACCTTGCAGCCAGCTAGAACATGTCTAGCTGTGCAAGGGGTGTTGCTACAAAGGGGACATGAACTATACTCGGCATAGCTCCAACGAGCGAGGTTACTGGGGTCTGGAAGTGTATGCTGAAAGGCATTTAAATAAAATTTCAGCATCTCTGGCGTCCAGTCATACAACATTACTTTCCAGTGCATTGGAGGAGGAATGCAAAAGTCTCCAATTGTTGTCCAATCATTCTGGCATTGAAGGCCAATATCGTGAGCCATACTATTGCTGTCGTAATCTCCCCGCAAGAGAGACTTCTTCAAGTCCACATCGCTCATGGTTGTACTGCCATACCCCAGACCAGTGCCATTCTGGCTGATTCCAGTAAGGAACTTTTTGTAGAAATCAACGCGGGCTTGTAGATCATTTGACTCACTACGGCATTTACTACGTGCTTCGATATTGCCGGATCCTTGGAATTGCTTAGAATTGAATTTTTGGTTATTCTGGAGTTGGCGTAGAGCAGAGAGGGCAGTTTTAGAGCTAGCCCAAAATTGTGTTTGGACCTGAAGAGAGTCGAGGGGTCAGCTGGTTTGGCTAAGGACCACCAGGATTTTAGACTAGCTGTCACCAGTGCATCCAGACGAGAGAGTTGGGTTTTGATGAAATCGTAAATAAGAAAGGGCCATGACAAATGTGAAGTTAGATAGTTGTCATAGATCCAAGCCTTACGAGGGCCAGAAATTAGCAATGCATCTATCTTTTCCAGGCAACTACGGAAATGTTCTATAACATGGTCGCCGAGAGGTCTTTTCCCTGGCAGGTGATTTTCCTGCCAAGAAATTTGAAGTGGTTATTTGGGTCTATAAGGGAGATAATAGAGCCCTTATAGACCAATAGGTAGAGATGGGTAAAGAAACACGTAATTAAAAGGATAAAATATAGTCTATTTCTCATATTAAAGGTTTCATTTAGAATGCTATTCTGATAATAAAAAGTGATATTTATAAGGAAATTCAAAACCGTAAATTTAGAGGAAAAGCGCTACAATCAATCTCTTATATTTTAATCTCGTGATTATTTTTCCAATAGGTACTCCAATATGTATAACACAACTTTCATAATGGCTCTTTTGGCAAATTTTATTTTACATAGCGTAGCTATATCTGCAATGCATCGGAACATCATGCTGATTGACAAATTTTATTTTCAGATACATAGTCCAAAAATCGATCATGTGAATTGGATGCGGTACATTAGTGTCCACCTCGTGCAATGACGTAAGCACGCAGGCAGGCGCGGGAGTCTACCTGTACATCAACAGGTCTCACCTAATTTGTTTGTAGCATAGGTACGCCATTATTTTAAAACATACTTCAGAAAAATTACTAGCTGCGCCCTGCGTATTCACCCGCGTGGTGATGAAAAATTGTGATAATGTTGATAGAAAACTATATATCTTTATAAATTATGGCCTATGTATTACTCTGATGTGTAAGATATATTATTGTGAAGTTTCATTAAAATCCATTCAGTAGTTTTTTCGCGAAAGTGTAACAAACATCCATACATACATTCTTACAAACTTTCGCGTTTATAATAGTAGTAGGATGTGTCATGTGCCAATATTATCATAAAGAATAAGCCGTTCCATTGCAATCTCTATCGTAGGTATGCGGTAGATGGAATCCAGCGTCACGTCATTCTGTTATCCGGCTGACTGCAGTTGATCCCTAATTGCATCGTCAAACATGCGGCTGTATAGGGGATGTTAGTGGCACCGCTACACACATGAGTGTGGTGTTTGTTTGCACTTGACGTTCATGCTATTATGTAAATACCGTGTGATTGGCGTCATTTCGTGTGATGGTGACAACTATCCTAATCAGATTGAGAGTGGAGCTATTGATTTCGGCCAAATTACATAAAAACTTCGCTACTAGAGTGATATTTGCAATGATGGTGTATTCATAAATTTACTAATAGAGAATAATTACAAATATTTGTTGTTATTCTGCAAGACAAAATAGATGAATTGCTTTTTTTTTAATCACGCTGCTGTGCAAATCAAAAAAACAAACCAATATACAAACAACACTACGTGAAAGCTTATACGAATTGCAGTTATAGCAACCTTAAATATTAAAAAGTACATATTGGTTTTTTTAAAGACTACATATAAAAACTAAACATACCGGAAATCGGGATGTCCTTAGGTAATCCTAGATGCCGGGTTTTCAAGCTACCATTAACGGTAATTATAATTTTTAACAATAATACCAAAAAAGTCTACCTTAGTATGTATACCTAATTTACATATAGTATGTTCACTTATTATTCCCGAAATTAGTATTGAAAATAGTAAATAATTCTACCGCATTGTAGCACTCAACCGCCGAATAGTAAGGGAAATTTGATTGAATATTAGTGATTTTATACTTAGGTATTATTATACTCGCGATCTCGCGTAGAGTAGGCATTGCGGCGACGAGACCATGTCATCAACGAATACAGCTACCGCGGTTGTTTAGCTAGCATTACCTTGAAAAGATAGGAATAAAAGTGGACTTGCCTTCTTTGAGGTTTGCTATGAATCCTATGAAATAAGAGACATCCCAGCATAATGACAGGGAGGAATATGAAATACCTCGCACACGCATGTTACATTTATCGCATTCTCCACTCACCATAGTCCAAGACTTCTATGTATAATGAAATAGTAATATTATTTTTTAAATTTATTTATTTAACAATGTACAGAGCTTGTAGCGTAACAAGCGTAACACGAAACTTAGGTAATATCAAAATTTTAAATTAAAATGAAACCTTATTTGAATATAGTTATGTCACACATGTGATAATCGGTCCTATGCCTCCCAACAAAGTAATAACTTGTTCCAGGGCAAACATTTAAACATAGAAAAAAGAAAGACAAATGTCAACAGGTGTAAAAGAAAAAAAATGCAAATAAATAATCAAAAAAACAAAAAAATAATTAAAGTAGACTATCGAAACAATCGGTTGAGTCACCTTAAGACTTTCCCGACAAGTAGCCAAGCACTGCTTTCATTTGAAAATTTATTTCATATACATATGTACCTATATGAAATTAATATGCGATTCAAATCAAAATCGTAATCAATGAATAATATCAATATGCGTCCTCTCTCAGCCGGCGGAAGAACCCGGTTAGGTCCTGTTGTAATTGCATCAAGCGGCGCGGTTCGTTTCTCGATTTCGTTTTTATTTTATATATAATAAGGCGCAATTTAAATATGTATAGTTTTTGAAGCTTGTACATGAGATTTCTCTACTAAAATTTCACAATCTGATTTCGGCCCAACAAGGCGTGTACCAAATTGCAAGCCTTTAACATTTTGCAATCAATATACAATCTTTGTCCAATACTTTGCAATCAATATACAATCCAGTCAATTTATCTAATTCATTGCAAAATGTCTGGTATTTATATTTTTTGGATATGTTGTAGGGACTAGTACCTACCACTAGTAAAAACTCAAGTTTGCAGAATCGGAGACCC
>CALYMY010000503.1:0-22677 GCA_944548615.1 Micropterix aruncella | reverse complement strand
ATATATTTTACTTCAGAGTTTAGAATATGTTTATCCAATAGAGGAGCAGGGTATTTTCTTTCAAGAAGAGATTGCTTTAGATTATTGAGATATTTATCTAAATTTCCGCAGACCACCTAATATTAGATCAATATTAAACAAAACAAAAAATAATCAAAATTTCTCTATTGGTAATAATACTTTTGGACTTCAACCTTGTGGTCGTACACGTTGTAAAACTTGTCCTCTGTTAGATCTAAGTCCTTTTTTTACCAGTCCAAATACTACTAATAGTTACAGGGTTCC
Source organism: Micropterix aruncella (assembly GCA_944548615.1). Classification (NCBI taxonomy): domain Eukaryota; kingdom Metazoa; phylum Arthropoda; class Insecta; order Lepidoptera; family Micropterigidae; genus Micropterix; species Micropterix aruncella. The sequence continues at coordinate 22,392 of CALYMY010000503.1, read as the reverse complement.
CTTTCATTGCAGTTGTATTTCAAAAAATATAGTATATCAACTTCTGTGCAGGACTTGTGATGCCTTTTATATCGGTGAAACAACAACACCACTTAATATTAGACTAAATAATCATAGGGCTAGTGTAGGAAATGAAAGCCAACTCCCAATATCTTTACATGCCAGGGCGCATAATTTATCTTTTGATCAATGTTTTAAAGTTAAAATAATAAAATGCCTGGGTGATAATGCAAAAGAAAGGGACGTCAAATCTTGGGAATTAGCTTATATTTATATTTTAGGCGCTTGCAAAGGTTCCGGTCTCAATAGGCAAAATTAATAAGGTTTATCATATTATCATAATCATCAAATGCTTTTTATTTTAATTTATAATCATTCATTTAAAATAACGTTTTGCACGGTTGGTTATGGTACCTTAACTAAATCGTGTAAAATATTATTAATCCATTTCTTTTTGTTCGATTCCTTGAATTTAAATTTTCAACGAATTGTTCGATTTCAGAAATGTCACATATCTTGACGACGGCTGAGCCGAAATATTGATATACATTTTATAACAATCATTAATATTTAAGAAACACTAATCGCCTATTATTTTCCAGCATTCATTCTCGTCTCGCATTGTTGTGTTACCGCTGCCATTTTGAAATACCACAGCAGGAAACACCTAGCAAGCGCTGAAGGAAGAGAAGAATAAGGCGTGGAGTCACTCCTGGTCACCACAGACCAGATAAGTGCCCTTTCATTATTTTATCATTTCATTTATTTAGTAATAAACATAATTTCAATTTGAAAAAATAATAATTTACACATTTACAATCAAATATTATATATATATATATATATATATATATATATATATATATATATATATATATATATATATATATATATATATATATATATATATATATATATATATATATATATATATATATATATATATATATATATATATATATATATATATATATATATATATATATATATATATATATATATATATATATATATATATATAACCATTTATTTATATTATACTAGCTGCGCCCTGCGGTTTCACCCGCGTGGTGATGGAAAATTGTGATAATGATGATAGAAAACTATATATCTTATTATAGCCTATGTGTTATTCTGATGTGTAAGCTATATTATTGTAAAGTTTCATCAAAATCCATTCAGTAGTTTTTGCGTGAAAGAGTAACAAACATCCATACATACATTCTTACAAACTTTCGCGTTTATAATAGTAGTAGGATTTAAACTGTTGAATGTTCTTAAGGTGTTTCCATTTCTCTTCTATATCATTATATAACCTGGTCCCAAGGAAGAAAGCTTGTCTTTGTGCAAATGTTGTTTGCACTCGAGGAATAAGGAAATTTTGTTTCCGTGAACTCCGAGTATTGCAGTTTTGCTGACTCTGATCATGCCTATATTTATATATATGAAAAAATATACATTGTAATTTATTATTCTTTGCATGGTTGCTAGGTCCCTATACCATCTATCGCACTTCTTCAAAGTCTGATTACATCGCAGAAATAATAATACAGAGAGACAGACTGCCATCTATCAGACTACCTGAATGTTTAAGTGCGTAATTATTGCGTATTAAAATCTGAATATCAAATTAGAAAAATACATTTTTGCGTAAATAATATTAAAAAACTACAAGCTTTGTTGTAAAAGTTGTAAGTTACAATATTATTATATTATTTTTCTATAGGATACCATATAGGCGTGTTTAGAGAGCCATCTATAGAGTGCTGCCATACTGCCATACCACGAACGCCGCCAATGAACATAAAAGAAGATTAAATCAATGTTTGTAACTATGAGTGCCACCTATGTATCTATTATTATAATATACATATATTATATTATTATAAATTATATTTTTATTTTTATTTTTTATGTATATATGTATGTATGTATGGATGTATGTATATGTATATTTATGCGTATATGTTTATGTATATGAGCTGTATTGTTACTTTTATTTAATATTACAACGGTTGGCTGTAAGAAATCGCAAAACGATAAGCCCGCCGTTTGTACTCAGTTAAAATAGAATTTAAGTTCTCTTTACCAATGTAATTATGTTCTTTTTAGTACAATAAAGGTATTTTTCATATCATTTTCATTTCATTTCATTATATACACATTGCGTTTCTTAGCAAAATACTGGCTGCCAAAATGAACTATGGTTTTAAGCAATCCAACAGCCTTTATATTTAATGGTGTATCCTACCGTATAAACTGCAGAGTTGCCAGTGTATTAATCACTTCCTGGAGTTTAATAGCACGTTGCTAATAATACGGTGTCATCCGTTGTATTGTCCCCATTCGACCCAAAAATCCTCCCGCATGCTTTATCCCCAAAATAATATATAAATATTGGGCAGGCAGTTAAGTGGGTCCTTTCATGTTATTTAGCGACCCGTAATGCACGTTCGTACAACTTAATAATGTTCGCGAGTGGTTAAGTAAGTTCGTGGCTGGACCTCGGGTTGAGATTTAACGAAATTAACATTTCGAACGACGGGTGGCTCTTTACCTGCGGCGAACTGGACTGATATTCGGGGTGTCTTCCTTATCTTGTAGTTCTTCTATCGGAAGTTAGTCATCATCAAAACGGTATATAATACGTACTTGCGAGGTGTGCTCAAATGAATGAATGTTTGTTTATTATTTTTTTATTTTATAAAATAATCCAGTTGGTAGAAAATCCTATTGTTGGTATAGTCAAAATTATTTAAAATGTGGTATATCCTATGAAGCATTATTTAATAATATAAAGATAAGGTATTTTTTTAAACTGTAAAACCAAATATTAGTAGAATTTATATTAGAAATATAAAATCCTATAAAAATAATTGGAGATGATAAAATACCTAAATGGGTAAATACAAATGAAAAATAATGTCTTGAAAATGCATCTTAATGCAAAGCCTAATGTCATAAGCAGCTTAATATCTAAAGAAGTCAATTTATATAAATTTATTCTGAACCGACATATTTTGAATGACAACTACTCTATCATTAGCATTATACTAAATAGATTTGAACACAGCAGTTTTGTGACAGAGACCTGGGAGTTTTCTTGGATTAAGGTGAGGTCGCTCGCGGGGCATTGTGGCCTGAACAAACACATGTATAACCTCAAGCTCCGTGACACGAAAATGTGCAGGTTCTGCCAAGAGGCAGAGGAAACTCTCCTGCACTTCATGTGCGAGTGTGGCCGCGTAAAAGATACACCCACTTGGGTGGGCATTACCTCCAACCTGAGAAGGTAAAACAATCTGGCGCCAAAAGTCTGTTGAGGTTCTTAAATGACAAGAGGCTTAGCGAAGAACTATAGTAGGTGGCGAACACAATAGATCAGCAATGGTGGCAGTATTACAAGGCTCATAAAGACCTTAGAAAAGACCCACTTAACAAATTACAAAAATATCTTGGATGAAAAATAATCATTTCACTTTCAATTCGACTTTCAAAATCTCTAGCATTTATCTTTACATCATTGATTAGATCAGTTCTGGAGTATGGATCAGCAATTTGGATCAGCTTTACAGTGTTCAAAGCGATAGATTTGAACGAGTTCAAGAGAAATTCACTCGCAGGCTATATGTAGATCAAATGTCGCCTCAGAAATATTCTGTTATATAGAGCGGCTTCGCACTTCAATATCATATGTAGATTTAAAAACAAGCAGTACTATTAACGATATGACGTGTCTCCATAAGCTTTTACACAATCGACTAGACAGCCCAGCTAGTCTAGCAAATGTATAATTTTGGGGGCCACCGAGACTAACGAGGAGCTCTCATACGTTTTCTGTCGTCGATTGCAATAGCAATATCGTGTCGAATAGACCTCTCACCAGATGTATCGTGTTTTTTATACCAAATGTAAATGATTACATTTGTAATTCCATAAATGTAATTAAAGATTCGATCAAATCTAGTCTATCTCCTAAATTTTCAGGTTCAACTAACTGCCATCAGGTATTATATGACTTTATTATATTGTACCGTACTTTGTATTATATATAATATAATGTAATAATACTTTTATATTATATATAATATTATGTAATAATAATATTATATTATAGTATAATATTATGTGTTATAAACACTAATATCCAATTATTTATATTACATTATATTCATATTCATAATACATCTATAATAGTGTGTAATAATAATATTATATTATAATATCATATTATATGTTATAAACACTAATATCCAATGGAGAACACAAAAGGGTCAAAATATTACTATCAAATACACCTAAAATCAAAGCCTAGATCATGTACATTACATTAGTTTTTATTTCACTTCAATACATGCAGTATTTCCGAAGTTATAACGACGAGAAGTTTAGGCCCTTTTTTAAATTTGAAAGATTACGCGCGCTCATACTATGACGTCACAGCCTTGTTAGCCCGCGCTGCATACACGGCGCGGCGCTCAGCCAGTGCGTTGATCCGACCGTCTTCGTTTCCTATTAGCTATAGTGGTGCTTGTATTTCAAAGAAATAATATAAATTATCCTTTGTATGCGATTACACTAAAGTGAAACGTGTAGTGTGTAGAATGGAAGACGGTTTACTAAAAGGTCAGTCGGACAATCTGCCAAGAGTGGATAGTTTAATGGTGGCACAATATTTCATGAAGAATCAGGATTTTACAGCTGCCGAAATTCGTGGAATAAAGATGAAAAGGTATGTATGTTCTAAGTAAGCATTACCTAGTCTTTTTTTAATAAAAATAAATAATAGTTCAGAAATCAGTGCTGATCAACTTGCGGGCCGCAAATTTTTACTTATCATTTTTATTGGTTATTTATTAACGCCTGTCGCAAAAAGAGGTGTGTTACAAGTTTGACCGCTATGTGTATCTGGCTGTATGTCTATCTGTGTGTCTGTATGTCTGTCGATAGTACCGTAGCTCATGAACGGGTGAACCGATTTCGATGCGTTTTTTTAAATTTGAATGTTGTTTTTTTAACAGTGGTTCATAGACATGTTTTATCACAATCGGTTATGCCGTTCTAATAGTACATTAAAAACGTACGTTTTGTATAGGTTTTTTAAAAAACTCGAAGTGTTATATGGTTCTAGGTCAGGAAGAGAGAGCTACGGAGATGACGCCATAGGGTATATACAGTTAAAAAGAGAGGGTGACGTATGTACCGTCAAGTGCCGAATAACTCCTGAACACAAAGTGCGTTCAAAACCTTACCACTGTGTTTTGCAATGCAACGAGAAGGAAGAGGAGGTAATAAGCATATCCTGTGAAGACTGCGCAGCTAGCAAAGGTGGATGTAAACATTCTGTGGCATTTTTAATGTGGCTTCACCGCAGAACGGAGGAGCCGTCGCCGACTTCAGTTAAATGTTACTGGAAGAAGGCAACTCTTTCAGGTGATTAATAGAGATTTAAAATAGGTTACAGCTGGTGTAGTTTATTATACACCCAGTACAGCACCTATCATTATATTATTGTTATGTCGTATTATATTGTTATATTGTTGTAATGTTTACAGGTATTGGAACTACATTGAAGTTCATCAAAGCCAAGGATTTTGCTCAAAATAACAAGGTCACAGAAATACCTAATAACGACGACTTTATTGACAAAATTGTGCAAAAAATAAATGATCTTGGGCTTGATTGTCAGCTTTCAGCCTACTTTAAAGATAAATCAGAGGTACAAAATTTATCCATGCATAACCTTATATGTACTTTTATAGAAGGCAACGAAAATTTAAGTTTTGAATCATTTTTAAATTATTGCATAACTGAAATGACAGATGAAAGATGCCAACTCGTCGAATCAGCAACCAAGGCGCAAGCCAGTTCAGACCTTTGGTTTGAAATGCGGTATGGACGAGTAACTGCATCGAAAACTCATGAAGCTGCTCAATGCCGAACACAAAATGGAACTCTTGTTGAGGAAATATTTGGGGCTAAGCTTTTGATTGAAACTGATGCGATGAAAAGAGGGAAAGTTTTGGAAGAAATTGTGAGAAAAGAAGTGGAAATTAAAAAAAATATTTCGATTAAACCCTCTGGACTTTATCTCAGTGCAAGTTATCCATTTTTTGGAGCATCACCAGACGGAGTAACTGAGACTCACGTTATAGAAATAAAGTGTCCATCAAAAGCTGCAACAGTTAATAAATATTATAAAGATGGATCATTAGGTAAGCAATATTTAGCACAAGTACAGACCCAGATGCTATTAACAGGAAAAGAAAAAGGTTTTTTTTGTGTTGCACATGCAGACTTTGAAGTGTCAAAAGAAGTGGATGTTTACGAAGTTTTATACGATAAAAGCTACTGTCAGAATCTTTTTGTTAAAATTAGTAAGTTTTGGAAGGAGTGTGTTTTTGAAAAACTTATTAAAATAGGAGTCCCAACTGATATTCAGAAATAAAATGGTATATTTGTATGAAGTCTTTTATTCTGAAAAATCATTCTTAAAAATTAAACAGTGAGTTATGTAAATTAACTATACCGCAGGCAGTCATCATTACGTAGACTAATAAATCAACGTGTTTAAGATCTACAGTAGCATGTGGCATCAAGAATCCAAAGTTCCTTAATCTGCCGATGGCTCTCTCGATATGTATACGCAAAGCTGCAATTTTTTTTGTTTCTAGTACTTCACTTTTTGTTGGAGTTATGTTAGCGCTGACACTAGGTGGGCGTATCAAGGTGCATTCTTTTTGCTGCAAAAGATGAGCCACATTCTTGAAACCTCGATCAGCCATAACTGCACTATTTTTAGGTAGCAAATTTAGATATCCACAGTCCTCAAATATGACGGAGTCAGATGCTCTTCCTCCATATCCCTCAGAAATAAAATTAATAAGACCATCCGGAGTTATGGATATCAAGTATTTCATGGTATTACATGATTTATATTCTGACCATGTTAGTGCTTGCTTTGCTGCTTCTGTCGGTTTTTTTATTTGTATTTGCAGACAATCTATAATACTTTTGACATTGCTGTATCTCTTTCGAAATGGCATTGGTATATTAGACACAACTTGTGTTGATTTTGGAAAAAATACAAGACTTTTCATACAAGATGAAATTATTGGAATATTTTTTCTAAAAATAATTCCTACAGAACCGCTTGTAATACCAAAATCAAGCGCAAGTGACGCGTTGGATTGATATACGCGGATCTTTTTTAGGACTACCATCACATCTCTTGGTGAGCATTTGCAAGATTCACTTAAAAGCTGAATGCAACAATACCATTGTTTTGGGATGCCTAAAAGCATCTGAGGCTCCCGAGAAACACATAAAAGAGCGGCTTTTTGCATGTATGTTTTAAAAGATTCCTTATCGAAATCAGCCTCAGAATCGCTAATGTATGTTTCATCTAATACATCGTAATCACTGTGAGTATTTGTTGATATCAAAGATTTTTCTTCAAAACTGGAAGTCGATGGTTTATTTTCAAGCGGATTTTGTTTCTTGATTTTGTTTTGTTTTTTATCCATAGATGTCAAATCAAAATATTTATTATCGGTCTCAGTACTTTTATGATAAACTTTGTTCCTTAAATTTACTTGAATTTTTTTGTGTTTCGTTTTTAGAATATCTTCTTTGGTACTACTTAGATTTTCATCTCTTGTCACATCATTTAAGGGGTCGTCATTCACAATATCTTGAACTCGAGGAATGGAATCCACAATATATATTTCTTCAATGTCATGTGAAGTAGACGCAATACATTCATTTGAGGAAGTTGTCAGTTTTGCAATTTTAAGTTTTTTTACAACAGAGCGCTCAGGTTTTTCAACTGTTTGTTTTTGACAATCAAACCTATGAGGCACTACGCCTTTCTTGAGTTTAAGTTTTCCTCCAACTAGTTTATACTTAACATAATTTTCCATGTCATTTTCCACCTAAAACAAAAATAATAACATTTTAAAGACAAATTAAAAACCCGAATAAAAACCGTGAATTAAAACCGTGTTTAATGTACGTTGCATCACTTAAAAGGTAGTCTATCATTAAAAAAATGTTTACTACGAAAACTAAGGATAAATGCGGGCCGCGAGTTTGATACTTCTGACAAAACATTTACTTATTCATAGTAGGGATGAAAATATTTCGGTTGAGAAGCACTGCACTGCCAGTAGATAGGTAGGTTAAGTAGGTCAAATGTTGCAAGCATAAGTAGAAAGAAGAAGGATAAAACCATTATTAACAAATAGTAAATACTTACATCGAAATGGTCTTCACAGCAGTGCGCTTTAGTTTTAGGGTTCTCCAAATATTGGGAAAAACACGGTTCCGGCATGAATAACTATGTTCCCGATGTCCCATAGTATTCTAATATTTTTTTACATGTAGAACTAAAGTACCTCTAACTTTGGAATATTTAACATGTGGCTTAATCATAATTGAAGGTCCTGAAAAAAAATGTGAAACCATGAAACTCTAATTACCGTCCCTGTCCCTTTCTCCATTTTTCGACTTTCGAGTGAATGGCATTCCACACTTGTAAATAATAGAGCTGTTTAACTTATGTATCCATAAACTACGATTCCAAAAGCTTTATTTTATATGGTTTTAATAAATCGTATTTCATATTTTATACCGTTTATAACGTTCCGAACCGATGTCACCACAATTTCTCAAATTACCGTTGCCAGTTTTCAAAACGTCGCACATCACTAATTATTACGCCAATCACTAGAAGGCGTTTGCTATAAAGTTTACCCCAGTGTGCCCTTTGCACTGATCTAGAGCGGACCTATCGGCTGCGCCTACTTTTGTCGATAAATTGCACGGTACGTCTAATTTTGGAGAAAAGTTGCAATTTGCGGTTATTTCATAATTACCTTCGCAGCGAAATTAAAGTGCGTGTTACTTGGTGGAGTTGTGGTGAATATTACTTATTATTAAGTTTGTTGACGTTAACATTTTTCTAGCATTACTTTTTAGTTTTATAGTAAAAGTAGCCCTAAAAAAAATAAAAACCATCAAATCATAATTACAGTTATCCTAATTACCCTCGCCACGATTTCAAATTACCGTCGCCAATTTGTATTTCAAAGGCGTTTATCTTTTTTTCTATGACAGATATTTAAAAAACTTTTACACTGTTATACAGTGCTCTTCAATATCTACAAAAAAAAATATTAAAAAAAAATAAGAATAAAAAATTACATTCTTTGAAATCAGTGAAAGGACGCCGGATTTCCACATTTCTGGAGAACGACCCGCCTATTGAATCGACTCTTTTTACGACTGTCATCCACTTTTTCCTCATTTTTGGGTCCTTAGGCACATAAAAAAAGAGTTTACCAGGTGTTTTAACAGTTGAATTGAAGCACTGAGGCACAATACAGTATTTTTTCCCCATTTTTACCACAGAGAACTTTATAATTTAGATTTTTACAGCGTAGCGGCGCGCGCGGCGTGCGAACGAGAGCGCAGCTGTCGAATGACCAAGGTTGTGACGTCATCTGCTAGTGAGCGCGCGCCCGCGATTTTAAAATCATTCAGCCGGAAATACGCACTTTGATCGTAAATATCTCATCCATTTTTTAAGATATGAAAAAAGTAAAAACACAGTTTTTCTCGTATTTTTTTGTAGATTTATTTGGCATGTAAAGTAAAAATCGTTTGTCAGACCCATTATTCATATTGCATTTTTACTTAATATACCTACCCCATTTTTATCACTTACCTATTCTTAACGTGCTCATGTTATTTCTAGCATGCCTATAATTCATGCATGCAAGCGTTGTAGACTTTTCCTCTTCTTCTTCTTATCTTCATCAGTCTGTTTTGGTCCACTCCTGGACGCAGGCCTTTTCCTTCTTCTTCCATGTATCTCTGTTAGCTGTTGTTCTCAGCCAGTTGGTTCCTGCTGCTTTCCTGATGTCGTCCAGCCATCGCAATTGTGATCTTCCTACGCCTCGCTTTGTGGCTCTTGGTTTCAACTGGACAAGCTTCTTCGGCCACCTCGCGTCAACCTGCCTTTCGACGTGACCTGCCCAGCCCCACTTCAGTCTGGTGGTACGTTTCATGACGTCTGTCACCCACGTGCTCCTTCGTTGGACACTGGGTCAACCAGTCTCCCCTGGGATATCAATCCTCTGGCGCTCCTGGACGGTCTGCGCACCGAGCGGCGCAAGCCAATCGATTGTGCTCTCCGACTAACAATCGGGGGAGTCTGGGAACTGTATTGCTTCCTATAGAGCGGGGGTAGTTGTCTACCTTACGGCGACTGCTCTTGAAATGACCATTGGCCATCCGATCCCGGTTCAGAGTCGGGCAAAGGACGCCTTGGTCCGCGACTGATTCGGTATACTCCGTTTCACCGCTTCGTAAGGGAGAGGACCGCGCAAGCGACTTCGAACTCGGAACCAATCGAGAGACCGGAGAAATCTGGTCACAATTGGTAGTTAGGGCGCGAGTGCCGCCCGCCAGGTAACATACCTGGCTACTCGCGGTAAGGCGTTGGTCTCTAACGGGTTGTGGCGTAGCTAGACGTCGGATTTGTTATGTCCAAAGTCTTCTACGCTCATTGCACGGTCGATAGAACGAGCAATCGTTAAAACGTCCTGCGGTGACGGGTTCGCCCGTTGTGGTTGACATCTCAATATATGCTCCTTCGTATTACTTCATTACGCACTCTGTCGCGGAGACTGATGTCCAGCATTGCTCTCTCCATTGCCTTTTGGCATATTCTAAGGCGTTAGGTACTGCTCTGCGTTAGATGCAATGTTTCTAGGCCGTACGGAGCTACTGGCAGCACACATGTATCATAAACATTTCCTAGGATAGTACATAAATAAGTTTTGTGTAAAAAGGTTTTGCAAATACTTTGTCATGTATTTAGTATCCGTAAGTTTACTGTAGAATTAAATAAAATAAAAGTTATTGAAATTAAAATAGGTTTCCATTATTTTTTGATTTTTTCATAATCCCGAAATTGTTCCAGAGATTGTCAAACAGCAGTCCCGAAACTTAGGCCTGGATTTCAGGATCGGAATTGGATTCGCTGGTAACTACCTGATAATATGATACCAGCATAGGATTTCTCCAAAATGCCGGCACAAAGAACTGGAGACGCTTATATAACTCCCCGCGCAATTTCAGATTCTTTTTTTTTAAATAAATTTAAACGTGTTGCGTGGACGTGCTTAGTCGGAAATCAATTTCCAGCCCCGAGAACATGACTACAATAGCTTTGTTGGCTGGCAACAATGGCTCGCGCGTCCATTGCCGGGTTTCCTTAATTTTGATTTAATTCACCTACAAACAAACACCACGAGATCGCATTTGGTGCGACTATTGCGTAGATATACGTACCTGCGTAACGTTGCGGTGGATATATTGAAAATGACCGTATTAACCCGAATATAACACGGCCTCGAATATATATTTGCGACCCATATATTTGGAGCAGGAATGATTAAAAAATGACAAATATAACATAAATATTCTGTTGTGTCACCCCAAGACTTTCCCGGAAAGTAGGCAAGGGCTGATTTCATAACAATAATAATTTCATAAATAAAACAATGACCGCCCGGCCGGCGAACGAACCAATTTTGGGTCCGTTACACAACGGCCTCGAGTTATGCGGTTCGTTTCTCGGCTAGGTTTTTTAGCCGCCCGAGGGTCGGCTAAAATTTCTACATGCAGCGGTGTGCAGTCACATAACATTATCTTCCAGTGCATTGCAGGAGGAATGCTAAAACATTGAACTATTGTCCAATCATTCTAATGTTTAAATAAAACAGATGAGCCATAATGTGGCAGACATAATCTCCTCGCAAGATTGAATGCTTTAGGTCTTCATCGCTCATGGTTGTACTGCTATCACTCAAGGTTGTACAGTCATCACTCATCACACATCGCCCATGGTTATATCGCTCATAGCTGACCAGGGCCATTTTAGTTTGTACTAAAATCTGGTTACGCATAGCACTGGAAAAACCTTGCCTCTGTTACCGGACACTCGTAAATCAAAAGAATAATAATTATAATAATAATTAATAATTAAACGCTTTATTTGCTTTAACAAAACGGCGAGCTTATTGCCTAAAAGCAATATCTTACAGCTAACCTTAACGTAGTGGAATTACATGTTATGCGGTAAAAATAAAGTAGTAAATTAAATTTTAATCATTTAAATTCAGCAGGGAAACAAAACAATAAATTTAAGAAAAAAAAACAAACAATAAACCTATAATGACGCAAGGGACGCAATAGGGAGGAAAAAATAGGGAAAAATAAGGAAAAGTTTATGAGCGTGGGTTCAAGTGTTCTTTGAGCCTGCGTTTGAAGCAATACAAACTAGGTGATATCCTTATACGCGAGGGTAAAGCATTCCAGAGACGGGCTCCACGTACAGAGAAAGAGTGCGAGAAGAAATCACTACTGTGACTAGGGATCGAGAGCAGTAGGTTGTCTTCAGATCTCAGAGGGCGCCCGTGAGAAGATAGAGGTTTGAACCTACTTATAAGATATTTCGGAGCGGCCCCCTTCAGGATTCTGAAGAGCAAACCTAGGACTCTCGTATCTCTCCTTTCTCGGGTCGTCAGCCAGTGAAGTCTCATTCTGTACTCCGTAATATGGTCAAACTTTCGTAGGTCATAAATGAATCGAATGCAGACATTCGAATTCGAATGCAGACAATCGAATGCAGACAATAATACTATAATATATCTAGATCGTTATATTTATATATTTGTGTATGTATGTATGTGTGTATGAGTATATGTATCTATATGTGTACTTACGTCAGTTAGGATTCTCCATCCAAGTCAGAAAATAAGTCGTATGCCCAGATACAGACTATATTCGGCCTAGATGGGTATGCGCTGAGCATGATCATGTGAATGTGGGCTGTTGTTTACTTCGCACCATTACTTGGTAAGACCATTTTTATGTGTTTTATCATTATGTTTGAAATAAAGTAAAATAAAAATAAAAATAAATAAAATACCCTGTTGCTTCCCTCCACGGGTAATATCAGTGGCTCATCATTAATCAAACCTACCATAATCCATACTAGCCCTATTTTGACATATACACACGGAACCAATGAATCCGGGTCAACAGGATAAACCTTAAATTGTCTTATAGACAATTCAATATCATTCATAAAACCCAAATATCATTCATGAAACTTCTTGGTTGCTGTAAAGTAGTGTAAAGTAATGACATCAAAAATGCTAAAAACAAAATTAATCACGTTTCGAAAATCGAACTATAAATTCACTGCATTTGTTTTTGATTTCGTTCCTGTTCTATCACAAAAAAATATCGGTTGTGTCACACCAATACTTTCCCGGTAAGTAGACAAGCCACTCGTCAATCCACTTTCCCCCACCCCTTCGCGACAACCCAACCTCCCCCCGCGCACCAAAAAAATATTTTTCCAGAAATTATGTAATATTTTCCTAAATATGGCTGAGTTTAAATATAACTTGCGTCGCTTATATATAAAGATATTCCAACCAAAATATCCCAACCTGATTTCATTCCCACGTTGCATATTTGTTCCTAATTTCAAGTCTCTAACGGCAATATTTCAAGATTGAAGTACGACTAGCGCGCCCTCTGGTCGACCGATTTCAACTACATTTTTTAAAACTCTTATCATAACCGAATGATGTCTGCATGCCAGATTTCAGCTTAATCGGATGAAGCTTTGTCGCTACCATGGAGTAATACACACACACACACACAGACTCACAGAGAGACTTCAGTTTGGAAATAGTCCTAATCGTCTTAGGGGGAGGAGGGGGGGGGGGGGTTCAAAATGTATATTTCTGTCTAAATCACGTCTTTTTTTCAGCGCGTTGAAAATGACTTTCCCTTCAAGGGCCGGTAGAGTAATTGTAAGAAGCGTTCCCGGTATACAGAATTAATTATTTGTATGGTAAATTTTGAATACGCTAAACATTCTTAGTTCCCGATATATAAGGGTATATGTTATGTAGTCATTTATTTTTAGACTTACACTCCAGCTTTAATATTCAAGGGCGAATTGGATTCATCTGTAATGCCCTTGAATACTATTTGAAACTAATAAATAATAAATAATAATGTTGGTGACCCGGATTCATCGCTCCCGAGTATAGACAGTATATTATATAGACAATAGTATATTAATTACTTCGACAGTATATTACTCAGACACTATATTACATATACAATAATATTTCAAATCGTGTGTATTTTTTTATTTAATTTTTGAGCTTTAAGAAATAGGAAACTTTGATATGAATAAAATGATTACGTTTATGATTATGTTTATACGGGGTGTTATTACTGCACGGGATTTTTTTTCTGTAGGTAAATGTGTACAACGTGATAAGCAACTTTTGATTAAAAAAAATGAAAAAAAAAGTTTTTTTTGAAAAAAAAACATTTTTTTTTTTTTAATTTGAAAATTTGAAGAAGTTGACTGTTAAATAAAGGTTTGAGAAACGTTTGAGCGCGCTGCGCCATCTAGCGGTAGGTGATAAGTCGTAAATAAACATATCAGCGGCATTTTACCAACCGCTAGATAGGACATCGTGATCATAGCTTATCATAGTAGATATTTTAAAAAAACAAAATAAAACTAAATAAAAAAAAGCTTTTTATTTACTTATTATTTTTTTTAATTTGCTTTTTTTATTGTACTGAGTCACTCACAAAAAAATGCCCGTGCAGTAATAACACTCCGTATATTAAACCAGATAATACAAACATTTCCTGAGATTCGTCCGCTCCATCCCAAACCGCTGCATAGCCGGAGACTTTTTAAGCGGGGGCGTTTACCCGAAATTAGCATCGCAGCAGTCAATGGACTCGGCCGCGGTTCGCCCTGAGCGATACGAGGCCCTCGCTATTGTAAAAGATCAACTAATGCTCGAGCCCCGATTGTTTGTGGTGAAGCAGGAGTCTTTCGGGCTCGTCGGGAGCGCATCGCGCACAATGCCGCCACGCCTAAATGTAGGTGGCGGAACGCGCTTCGGGTTTATCCGCATTATATCTGGTCACGATAACCCCCTTGTTTGACTTCTCAAAAGTCTAATTATATATATTTTAAGTCAATCAGCATTGAAACAGCATATTTTCCGGTGCTGAGATGTACACAGCTTTATTCTGAGCCCGTGATGCTTTAATACGTTCTGTTATATCCTGGAAATATCTGGCTGAATCTGTGGATGGCATCGAAACAAATTTAATGTTGCCTAGGGCAGTTCCATACAGAGGCGTAGCTAGGGGGGGCAGGGGGGTACATATGTCCCTGGGCGCCACAGCTTAGGGGGCGCCAAAATGAGGATCGATTTAAACTAACTTTCGTATTTTAATTTTATAAAAATGAATGTATTTTAAAACGTGAGATGTTAAACGAAAAATTAAAAATCTTGAATGTTCAAAAAATTTGTGACATTACAACCCTGGTCTGTAATCTGTATACACGCGACGCAATAGTCACGTGACCGCTAAATAATGGCTCCGACGCGTATGCTCTTCCGAATTGTGTACACGAATTTTTAGTTTTTATTCTATTTATGAACCATATATTAAACGCCGATTTGGTGAAAACTAAAGTCCTATTATCCCATTACAATTTAATTGTATTCAGAAAAAAATGAATTGCAATGGTATAATAGGACTTTAGTTTTTACCAAATCGGCGTTCCATAATATAAAGTGAAAATAACAACTTTTTTGGGGACTCCGGCTCCAGTGAGTCTCCAGACTCTCGATACGGAAGGGGCGCAGATTTTGTGTCTTGTCCCCGGGCGCAAATTACCCTAGCTACGCCACTGGTTCCAAACGAGTATAGCATCAGACTTATATAGAGTTGTCAACTACAATGGGCGAACCCATCACTTCAGGAAGTTTTAACGATTAGTCGTTCTTTCTCTCGTGAAGTGAACGCAGAAGACTTGGACAAAACAGTCCACCGCCAAGCTCCGCCACATGCCCTTAACCCATATATGCCCAGTGATTCGAAAACGAAACAAGAAGTAGTGTGTTTGTTAAAGCATCGGAAATCCTTGGTGAGCTAAGTAAAATCCAATAAACTGCTATCTATTGCAAGAGTACGGAACTATCAGCAACGAAGTTTTAGCAGAATTGACACTTTTGATTGAAGCAGTAAGCAGTGCCAGTTGTGTCGTGTTCGCATCGAGCAAAAATCATGTCGTCTCTCGAAAAAAGTAAGTAATTATTCAGTTGAGTAAAGCTTTGTACAAGTATCATAGTTTGTAGTAAATTGGGTAAATTATGGACTTTTCATGTTTTTAGAATTAGTTGATAGAAGTAGTAGATCTCATGTGAAATAATAATAAATATTAAATAAACTCATTATAACGTTTTTGTTTGAATTACCTGTAACGAATGTAGGATATTTGCCCATTGTTTCGTTTTTGAACACCTCTAAAATACCTAGTTAACAAAAAACTATATACTAAAACTAGTCAATACCTAACTGGCCTATCAATACTAACACTATGTTATAAAGAACTGTCAACATAAACCTATCTGAAAATAACCAAAATCTAAATCCCTAAATAGTATCGGGCATATATGGGTTAAGAGGCGAACGCCATAACCGCGAGATAACTATATATAGGTGTGTTACCCAGCAGGCTTACACTCACGCGCTTACTTCTAATTACGACCAGATTACTCCGGTCTCTAGATTGGTTACGAGTTCGAGGTCGCTTGCGCGGTGCTCTCCCTTACGAAGCAGTGAAACGGTGTATACCGAATCTATCGCGGACCACGGCATCCTTTGCCCGGCTATTCACCCAGGATCGGGTAGCCGATAGTCGTTTCAAGAGCAGTCGCCGTAAGGTCCGCAACCACCCCTGCTCTATAGGAAACAGTACTGCTTCCAGACTCCCCCGCCTGTTAGTCAGAGTGCACAGTCGATTGGCGTACGCCGCACGGTGTGCAGACCGTCCAGGAGCTCCAGAAGGTTGATTCCTAGGGGAAACTAGCCCTAAGGCCAGAGTCCTTCCCGGGCTCGCACTTCATATTTGTTGACCCGTGAGTGTGACCAACCCTGAACAGAATGGGTCTTCGTGGCCAACTCAGCAAGGGCCCATTAGCTTCCCATTAGCTTCCCATATAGCTTAGCACTAGTATTATGAAATCGGAGACTATCGCGGTTATTTGACATTATAAATAATATTAAAACGAATTTACCGCGTGTATTTTGTAGCACCCGTCGTTGCAGCCGCCGTTGTCTAGGGTAGACTGAAAGAGCTGTCAATCCGTTGTTCAGCGGGTAGGCCGCATAACGCTGCCGCCACTGCTTAAATTATAACGGTGGTGGGGGGTTGTCGACTACAGCGGGCGAGCCCGTCACCTCAGGAATTTTTAACGATTAGTCGTTCTATCTCCCAGAAGTGAGTGTAGAAGACTTGGGGACAAAACAGTCCACCATCTAGCTACGTCACAAGCCCGTAAGAGGCCAACGCCTTAACCGCGAGATAGCCAGGAATGTTACCTGGCGGGCCGACACTCACGCCCTTACTTCCAATTGTGACCAGATTACTCCGGTCTCTCGATTGGTTACGAGTTCGAGGTCGCTTGCGCGGTCCTCTCCCTTACGAAGCGGTGAAACGGTGTATACCGAATCTATCGCGGACCACAGCTTCCTTTGCCCGGCTGTTCACCCAGGATCGGATGGCCGATGGTCTTTTCAAGAGCAGTCGCCGTAAGGTCCGCAACCACCCCCGCTCTATAGGAAACAGTACTGCTTCCAGACTCCCCCGACTGTTAGTCACACTCTGCAGAATCTGCAGAGAAGCCGGGCTGTAACGGCCGAATTCGGTCGCACGCTTGAGACGATGGGTATTGGAGTGGCGTTTGTGCAGGAGCAGTACACGTTCCTCGGTAAAACTCGGGGTATAGACGGGCGGTGCGTTGTGCTCGAGAAGGGGCACCGACCCATGGCAGGGATCGCGGTGAGTTCGTCTCTCCCGCCTCCCCTGTTCCTGGATCGGCTCTCCAGTGAGCACCTCGCCTGCGCGTCCATAGTTATCAACGATGTGGACTGCTACTTCATCAGCGTCTACTTCCAGTTTGGCGAGGCTGTGGACGCCTACATTGCTGAACTCGCCGCGGCCCTTGACGCTCTTCGGGGTCGGCCGGTAGTGGTAGCGGGCGATTTTAATGCCCGCTCCCCGTCCTGGCACGACGACGGCAACCTGGACCGCCTGGACAGGGTCGCGAAGGGAAGAGCCGAGGCTGTCGAGGAGCTGATAGCGACCTATGGGTTTGCATATTGTCAACTCCCCCGGGCAGCCCCGGACCTTCTGTGGCCCCGGCGGGTCCAGCAATGTGGATTTGACGCTGTGCTCCCCTGGATTCGCCCGGGAGATGATGAACTGGACCGTCCACGAATCGTCGTCTTCCTCAGACCATAGACTAGTGACCTTCGACATTGGCCGCCGTGTGAATCCCCCGTCCCCCTCGGAATGGGCGTACCGCACCTCGGATGTGGACTGGGACCGTTTCGGGGAGTCCCTCTGTGAGAGGCTCTCCCGGTTCCCGTCCCCTCACTCCAATTCGGCCGAGGCACTTAGTGTTGCACTTCATGAGGCAGTTGCCTCGGCCTGCGAGTCGGTCCTCGGTCGGAGGAGGCCCTTCGGCGGCTTTACGGCCCCGTGGTGGTCTCCGGAAATATCCGACCTCCGCAGGTGCTTCCGGCAAGCGTACCGCCGCATGGGGGAAGCCCGCAGGGGTTCTCTTCCCCCTGAGCGTGTTGAGGTACTTCGGGAGTCCCTGAGATCGGCTCGGAGCGTCTACCACGCCGCTATTAGGCGTGCCAAGACTGATTCCTGGCGTACATGGGTTAGCGAAGTTGGGAATGCAAACCCATGGGACATGAAGAACGTCATCGACAAAGGTGCCAAGCGGAGTGGGAACTACCTCTCTAGCATTGTCGAGGGTACTTCCGCCCCGCTTGACACCGAAGGCACTCTTTCAGTTCTCCTCGGTTCTTTGTGTCCATCGGATCGGAATGACAATGACGATCCCCACCACGCGCAGTTGCGGCGGCTTAGTGCCGTAGACTCGCGCGTACCTGATCTGTCAGAGGTAACAGCGGACGAGGTCGGCACCGTCATCGGGTCGCTATCGCGCAGAAAGGCACCGGGGATAGACAACTTTACGTCTGATATAGTGAAGCGGGTGTGGGAATTCGCAAGATGGGAGGTGACTGTCCTGATGCAGAAATGCATTAGGGACGGTCATTTCCCATTATGCTGGAAGGCTGGCCTCCTGCGGGTGATTCCCAAAGGTAACGACAAGCCGCGCTCGGATCCGAAAGCGTACAGGCCCATCACGCTCCTTCCCATAATGGGTAAGGTGCTCGAAGTGCTTGTGCGCGAACGGCTGGAGAGGACTCTGTCTCCCCAGAACGAGCGTCAGTTTGGCTTTACCCGAGGGAAAAGCACGGAGGACGCCATCCTGTTTGCGAAAAACTGGGTCCGCAACTACGACGGCCGCTACGTGGTAGGCGTATTTTTGGATATCTCCGGTGCATTCGACAACGCGTGGTGGCCGATGCTTATATGCAAGCTTCGCGCCCGCCTGTGCCCGAACAATTTGTTGAAAGTAGTGAGGAGCTACTTTTCAGACAGATCTGTCACTCTGAGGTACGGCCCGACCAGCGTCACCAAAACCCCGACCATGGGCTGTCCACAGGGGTCAGTGTTGGGTCCTAGCCTTTGGAACATTCTCTTTGATGATTTCCTCGGTCTACCTTACCCGGAGGGGTGCACCGTCAGCGCTTATGCAGACGACGCTCTTCTCCTGGTGGGCGGCAGGAGTCGCGCAGAGGTCGAGAGAAGGGTGGCTGACTCGCTGGACCTGATCCTCGGATGGGGTCAGCGAAACAGACTCACCTTCTCTCCGACGAAAACTCAGGCGCTTCTCTTGAAGGGACATCTTAAGCGGAACCCTGTCATCAGGATGAACGGTCGCCCGGTATCCTTCCCGGCCACCGTTCGATACCTGGGGGTGACGCTTACGGCTTCCCTTTCCTTTCTTTCGCACGCAAAGATTACAGCCGAAAAATCCCGGGATCTATTCTTTGCGCTCCGCGGAGCGAGTCGGGCCGACTGGGGAATTCGTTTCCCGGCGGTCATGACTATCTATAAGGGCGTCTTCGTCCCGCGTGCGACTTATGCCGCACGCGCTTGGACGGAGTCTGCTGTTCCTGAGGCGACGCGTGTCGCGCTGCTGCGCGGACAGCGCATCCCTCTCGTGGCCCTGACCGGGGCGTACAGAACGACGTCCACTCTTGCGTTACCCGTCATCGCTGGCGTTCTGCCGATTGACCTGGAGATTCTGGAGCGTGCGGCGTTGTCGCGGTACCGCCGGGGCGAGCCGGTAGTCCTTCATGGCCTGTCGATCGACCCGGTGGCGCACCGAGCTGGGGAGTTTGCCCGCCTGATTCGGGTGGAGTCCTTGCGTGTCTGGCAGGCTAGATGGGACGCCGGGGGTACGGGCCGCCTCACCCATTGCTTTTTCCCGTCAGTCGCAGTGCGGATGGCAAATTCGTTTCTGCGGTTCGACCACCATACCACGCAGCTGGTTGGGGGCCACGGAGAGTTCAGAGCCAAACTATTTGACTTTGGACTTGCCGATGACCCCCGATGCGCCTGTGGGTATGGTCGCCAAACTGCGGAACACGTAATTTGGTCTTGCCCAATTCTAGCGGCTGCACGGGAGAAATTGATGGATGCAGTGGGCGCGTGCGTTGGGCGCTCTCCGATTTGGTACCCGGATCTGGTCAGTTGTAGGAGCTGCTTCCAGTCGTTTGGCGAGCTTGTGGAGCACTGGGTGGCTTCTTGGGAAAGCATGAGGCCTCGGGATACCCCCCAGGGGGTACCCTCTTCCTTGGTGGCGTGATTCGGCGGCTACTTCCAGCCCGAAGTGCCCGTCTTTGTGTCCGTCTCTTTACCGCCCCGAAGGGCGTTTCGTTCTTTGCAGGATCCAGGGATTCCTCCCCCCCGTGGCTGCTCCGAGACCTGCCCACGGACCGTGCGCCTCCACCATCATCGTTTCTGGAGCGTCCTCTACCCCACTTACCGGCCCTAAATTTGTTTGTTGTTTTATTTTTTTTAATTTTGTGAATATGGTAAATTTAGTATTATTTTTGTAAATTTTTACTTTGTAAATTCTTTTATTATTATAAATAAATGGGTTCTCGGGGCGGTACGGGGGGGGTGGTTTACCCTATTTCACCCCCTGCGCGTTCTACCCTTCTGGTACGCGCAGGGTTGTCGTAGCACGACATCCCGGGCAGACAAGACGACCCTCGTCGTTATAACTGCCCGGGCGGTGGGCGGGGTTTGCTGCCCTCACCTATCGCCTTGAAACTCTAAACTGTTAGTCACACTGGGAGCTAATGGGCCCTTGCTGAGTTGGCCACGAAGACCCATTCTGTTTCAGGGTCGGTCACACTCACGGGTCAACACCCATCCGATGGCCTCCACGCATGGGGTGCGAGCCTGGGTAGGACACTGGGTCAACCAGTCTCCCCTGGGAACAATCCTCTGGCGCTCCTGGACGGTCTGCGCACCGAGCGGCGCAAGCCAATCGATTGTGCTCTCCGACTAACAATCGGGGGAGTCTGGGAACTGTATTGTTTCCTATAGAGCGGGGGCAGTTGTCTACCTTACGGCGACTGCTCTTGAAATGACCATTGGCCATCCGATCCCGGTTCAGAGTCGGGCAAAGGACGCCTTGGTCCGCGACAGATTCGGTGTACTCCGTTTCACCGCTTCGTAAGGGAGAGGACCGCGTAAGCGACCTCGAACTCGGAACCAATCGAGAGACCGGAGAAATCTGGTCACAATTGGAAGTGAGGGCGCGAGTATCTCGAGCCCGCCGGGTTTATTCCTGGCTCACTCGCGGTAAGGCGTTGGACTCTCACGGGTTGTGACGTAGCTGGACGTAGAATGTACTGTCCAAAGTCTTCTACGTTCACTGCAGGGCGACAGAACGACTAATCGTTAAAACGTCCTGTGGTGACGGGCTCGCCCATTGTAGTTGACACCGCAAGATGTTAGTCACACTGCCCGGGCGGTGGGCGGGGTTTGCTGCCCTCACCTATCGCCTTGAAACTCTTAACTGTTAGTCACAGTTAACGTTGGGAGCTAATGGACCCTTGCTGAGTTGGCCACGAAGACCCATTCTGTTTCAGGGTCGGTCACACTCACGGGTCAACATCCATCCGATGGCCTCCACGCATGGGGTGCGAGCCTGGGTAGGACACTGGGTCAACCAGTCTCCCCTGGGAATCAATCCTCTGGCGCTCCTGGACGGTCTGCGCACCGAGCGGCGCAAGCCAATCGATTGTGCTCTCCGG